>JARQOC010000253.1:0-106512 GCA_033576535.1 Allobates femoralis
TGCGGGCTGTGTACATATAATATAGAGGCTGCGGGCTGTGTACATATAATATAGAGGCTGCGGGCTGTGTATATATAATATAGAGGCTGCGGGCTGTGTATATATAATATAGAGGCTGCGGGCTGTGTATATATAATATAGAGGCTGTGGACTGTGTATATATAATATAGAGGCTGTGGACTGTGTATATATAACATAGAGGCTGCGGACTGTGTATATATAATATAGAGGCTGCGGGCTGTGTATATATAATATAGAGTCTGAGGACTGTGTATATATAATATAGAGGCTGTGGACTGTGTATATATAATATAGAGGCTGCGGGCTGTGTATATATAATATAGAGGCTGTGGGCTGTGTATATATAATATAGAGGCTGCGGGCTGTGTATATACAATATAGAGGCTGCGGGCTGTGTATATATAATATAGAGGCTGTGGACTGTGTACATATAATATAGAGGCTGCGGCTGTGTATATATAATATAGAGGCTGTGGGCTGTGTATATATAATATAGAGGCTGCGGGCTGTGTATATACAATATAGAGGCTGTGGGCTGTGTATATATAATATAGGGGCTGCGGGCTGTGTATATATAATATAGAGGCTGTGGGCTGTGTATATATAATATAGAGGCTGTGGGTTGTGTATATATAATACAGTTGTGGCCAAAAGTATTGCCACCCCTGCAATTCTGTCAGATAATACCCAGTTTCTTCCTGAAAATGATTGCAATCATAAATTCTTTGGTATTATTATCTACTAAGACCCCCAGAAAATAAAAATTAAGAATAATTAGTTTTTTGAAAACACGTAAGTTTTTACATTTTTTTCAAATTTTTTGCTTGGTAGCATATGTACGATATTGGTAGTAGCTGTGTGCTGCAGAGACATTTTTTTCTTGGTATCTATCTATCTATCTATCTATATAGACCACACCTTGAGATGGAGTTATGGTGAACAGCTGTCCCGCCCATCTCTTTAGCTGTTCACAAAAATCCAGCCCTGTTAAAGATAAATTAAGTTTCTCAGCATCTATGATACTGGAACATTAGATCTGGGTTAATATCACCAAATTTAACAATTTGGATGATGCACATCTCCCCTCATATACTTAATGTGTGATCACCTTTCTAATATATATCTATAAATGTATCACACCTATGTATTTATGTATACCTATGTCATATCTATCTGTTATCTATCTATGTATTGTCTTTGTATTTTACATCTATTTATTTGTGCATCTGTCCATCTATTTTTTTTTTTTGCATTTTATATCTATGTATTTATCTATCTATCTATGTATCTATGTGTATATATTAAATGTCTATGTAACAGACTAATAATGCAATGAATATACAGCATTTTCCCAGTACAATATATACATTATCATTAAATGTAATCAACCTAAAATATTTTTGTACACCACATTTCTTGTGAAAACCTTTGGACTATCTCTAAGCAATTGTCCTTGTGAAAGGGTATCAAGAACTTGCACCTTGACGTTAGATCTCATTTTAACTCTAGAAAATGTAACATACAGTTGTCCATGACCAAAAACTGGCTCCGGTAGACATATGCCAACACGGTGTAGAGTTTGACCTTGTGACTTGTTTATAGTCATGGCAAAAAGCTGGTTTTACTGGAAACTGTAGACGCCGGAGCCTAAATGGAAGACCTGTGTCTGAAGGACATAAATCAATGCGTGGAATAAACATTTTGTCTCCTTTTGCTGATCCACTGATGACTCTTGCTTGAATTAGGTGGGAATGGAGTCCAGTAATAATAAGGCGAGTTCCATTCCATAGACCATTTTTTGTATTTAGATTCCGAAGTAACATTACAATTGTTCCAACTTTGAGTTGTAGTCTGTGGGATGGCATTCCTGATGGTGTAAGACTATTTAAAATTTCAACTGGATAATGCTCTCGTTCATCTTCATTCTCTACATCCACTGAACCATCGTGTTGTACAGCTTATACTCTCCAGGCATTCTATCCATCACACGGGAATTTAACAGAGCCACATCATCGTTCTTGGGACAGAGAATCACATGGGAAGAGGCCCTCTCAACACTGGTTTGGTCGTTCACATCAATTTCAATGCGTTGTCCAAAAACATCAGTTACAATGCAGTCAGTGCACAACATGTCTTCTGGTATTTCAATAATATCTTCTCCAAGGTTGTATTCGTTGCTAAGTTCACCGTTACCAAGTTTACGAAGCCAATTGCTGTACTCTGGGCCTGAAGATCGCATGTTGTTAATTAGTTGGAGTTGACTAAACTGTTGCCAAAGATCAGCCATTTTTAAGCTCGACTCAATAACATCTGTTCTTGTTCCATTTGGTATGACTGGAAGGCATTGCCTAAAATCTCCACCAATGACAAAAACTTTACCTCCAAACAGAATTTCATTCTTTTCAGCAACATTTGTAGTCATTACTTCACGCAGAAGTCTGTCAATTAATTTCAAAGCATATTTGAGTGCCATGGTGCACTCATCAAGTATCAACAGATGTTCGTTGTTTAACTGTTTTCCAGCAAATGTGTCTTGTTTTATTTTGGAAACGGAAATTTCATTGACAGGAACTGGTATCCCAAAGGGCCGCTTTACACACACCAACTTCTGTGTCCAACTTCTGAACAGATCTCTGGTTGCAGTGAAATCATGGACACATTGTTCCATTTTGTGGCTGTGTTCAGAAGTTGGACACAGAAATTGGTGTGTGTAAAGCGGCCCAAAGAGTGAATGCATAGTGCGACCTCCTCGTAAAGGATTTGCTGCAATACCTGTTATAGCTGATGGCAATATGACTGTTCCCAACCCTCTAACGTGATGCATTAAAACTTCATATAGGTATGTTTTAGCGGTCCCTCCTGGACCGTCAATATAGAAACATTTTGTCCTTGCATCTGCTTGGTTTTCTATGGCACTCACAATAGTATCATATGCAATATGTTGCTGTTCATTTAAGGAGTTTATTTTCTGTGTTGCCAACAATCATCATACTCTGGAAGTTGTGGAACTTAAGTTGCAGGCTGTGGCAAATTAAAGTCTGAAAATGTTTTTCCATGCAGTACCGATTAAAGCATTAGATGAAAGGTGGTAATTTGTGCGCTGCCGTCTGTCCGTTGGTTCCAAGAAATCCAAGGAATCACAAGATGTTAAAAGCAATACCTTTATTGGTACCTTTACACGCTGCTACCGAAAGGTAGAAACCACCGGGTGTCGGAGACAATTGTACCTTTTACCTTCAAAACACTGCGAGGTTGCGGCGTGTAATTCACGTTGTTGCCACCGGTCTCTTTTGATATCTGTCTTTCAGTCGTGCTCAAAAACAAGCAGGTGTAAACCCTATGGTAGGGGCGTGTAATTGGGGCACAGGTACGGTATTTGAGTTACCTGGGGCGTGCTTGAGCGTCATGTATACCGCGCCCGATCAGCTATCATTGGTGGGGAGTACTGTGTACCCATTGGCTGTCCCAGTACAGGGTGGCATATTTAACGAGATGACCAGTCACTACACATTTGTTATAGCGTCATGTATTAGCCAGCCTCCCTGCGCTGGCCAATCATGATGTTATTGCTTTGTCCAATCACCGTACGAGCGTCTCGTAATCCACAACTTTGGAACACCTATGTGTTGTCCCTGCTGCCCCAGGTCCTCCCATATTCCCTTGTGGTAGCGGCGTGTAAATCAGGGAAGGTGCTCCACAGAAGGTAACCTGCGGCACCCGTCGGTACTTCCAGGGATCGAAAAAACCTACTGTGGAGCACCTTGTGGCGGCGTGTAAATGCGGCATCAGGTACCGTTAGGAACCGTTGAAACGCGCGTGTGCACGTGCGATACCCGGTGGTTTATACCTTTCGGTAGCGGCATGTAAAGGAACCATAATGTCTACTTCTTACGCGTTTCGTTGTACTTCAGACCACTTCATCAGAGATCCACAAAGGTTTACAGACATATACAAAAAACAGGCCCATGCTGTAGTAAGACATTTTGGACATCTCGCATTGGCATAAGATTGGCAATTTTGTCAATCTCCACTTTTGTTGTGAAGACATAAGCAGTAATCCTCGATTAGATGTTCTTTGAAATGTGTCCAAAGTGGAGCCAGATTTGTAGGTGGTCCAAATACACAGATGTAGGCAAACAATTGGCGAAGTTGCTTAGACATATGTAGGGTAACTGCATCTTCTAAAGTAAGTGTCCAAACAGTATCATCCAATAAAAGTCCTAAAGCCAAAGCTTCAGCTTTAAATGTATCGTGCAATACTCCGTTAACTGTTTTCTAATAATAATAACTTGTAGCTCCTTTGACATGCAGCAGTAACAGTCGAAGGCAATATCTTACTTGATCCTTGAGACTAACAGTATACATACAGTGCCTACAAGTAGTATTCAACCCCCTGCAGATTTAGGTGGTTTGATAAGATGCAAATAAGTTAGAGCCTTCAAACTGCAAACGAGAGTAGGATTTATTAACAGAAGCATAAATCTTACAAACCAAAAAGTTATGTTGCTCAGTTGAATTTTAATAAATTTTAAACATAAAAGTGTGGGTCAATTATTATTCAACCCCTAGGTTTAATATTTTGTGGAATAACCCTTGTTTGCAATTACAGCTAATAATCCTCTTTTATAAGACCTGATCAGGCCGGCACAGGTCTCTGGAGTTATCTTGGCCCACTCCTCCATGCAGATCTTCTCCAAGTTATCTAGGTTCTTTGGGTGTCTCATGTGGACTTTAATCTTGAGCTCCTTCCACAAGTTTTCAATTGGGTTAAGGTCAGGAGACTGACTAGGCCACTCCATCACCTTGATTTTTTCCCTCTTGAACCAGGCCTTGGTTTTCTTGGCTGTGTGCTTTGGGTCGTTGTCTTGTTGGAAGATGAAATTCCGACCCATCTTAAGATCCTTGATGGAGGAGCGGAGGTTCTTGGCCAAAATCTCAAGGTAGGCCGAGCTATCCATCTTCCCATGGATGCGGACCAGATGGCCAGGCCCCTTGGCTGAGAAACAGCCCCACAGCATGATGCTGCCACCACCATGCTTGACTGTAGGGATGGTATTTTTGGGGTCGTATGCAGTGCCATCCAGTCTCCAAACGTCACGTGCCTTGACTCTTCGGACAAGCCTGGCCTCGGCACGGGAGGAAACTTTCAAAGGCTGTCCAGGACGTGGAAGGCTAACAGTAGTTCCATAAGCCTTCCACTTCCGGATGATGCTCCCAACAGTGGAGACAGGTAGGCCCAACTCCTTGGAAAGGGTTTTGTACCTTTTGCCAGCCTTGTGACCCTCCACGATCTTGTCTCTGATGGCCTTGGAATGCTCCTTTGTCTTTCCCATGTTGACCATGCACGAGTGCTGTTCACAAGTTTGGGGAGGGTCTTAAATAGTCAGAAATGGCTGGCAAAAGAGATAATTAATCCACACATGTGAAGCTCATTGTTCTTTGTGCCTGAACTACTTCTTAATACTTTAGGGGAACCAAACAGAATGCTGGTGGTTTGAGGGGTTGAATAATAAATGACCCTCTGAATTAACTTTTAACGCTTTAAAAAAAAAAAAAAAAAAAGAATTAAAAAATCTTTTTGGCTGCAGTGCATTTCCCACTTCCAGGCTGATCTACAGTCCAAATGTCACAATGCTAAGTTAATTCCGCATGTGTCAACCACCTAAATCTGCAGGGGGTTGAATACTACTTGTAGGCACTGTACATCCAATTATTTTGCTAACTCCTCGTTGTCTTTGTCTTGGCTTCCAAGTTTCATTCCAAAGGTAATGCTCTGGAATCTCGCGATACAAATACTGCCTCGCGTTGTCGTCACATTGGTTCAGCAAAAACCATTCCATTAACGTTGACGTCGTGCTTAAAGTTTTTGAGACATTTTTGACTTGACAATTTTCATAGAAATAAAGCTGTTGTTGATTAGGTAAATGGATAGCTAAACGTATAATGTGAATGCATTGGAAATGCAAATATCCTCCAGGCAGCTTCTGGAGCACTCACATATCTTGAGTCAAAAAAAGTTGATGATTAATTGTGATTGACTGTTGTCTGTTGTATTTCAACATTAGCTTTGTCATGGCCCTTGTAGATGTACTTGAAAAGATATTTGACACTTTATTAAAGCGCCTATTTCTATGTTTATAGGACAGTTGTAGCATTTTGATAAGTACGGGTTGCATGGGACTATCCATGAGTTATTTATAATTTTTTATTTTGTGAATAGTGTTATCAATGTGTGCTTGCCGGTAGGATGGTTATCCATCCAAGTCTTTAACAGTATGCTGTTTTAGCTCCTTTGGAAAGCCTTTAGTACACTTGCCGTTTTCCATGCATGGACTTTTTGGGTTTGCTTTACTGCATGGACCATGACCCATATGAGAGATGACAATATCATACAGTTCAGGATATTTTTCTTGGTTAGGAATTTCAGCCCACACTATGTTGTCAATTTCTTCCTCTGTACGAAACTTAGAATCCGCATCAAAGATAATAAGTATATACGCATGTGGGAGACCTCGTTTCTGAAACTCAATGACGTGTACCATTGCTACAACTGTTCCAAAAAGGCTGGTGAGTTTGAGTTGAAATACACGTGTCCGGCCTGTGTTCCACTTGTTGTCAGGGATCTAGATTTTCAGTAATTTCCGGCCATTTAGGATTACAAGTCATTGTCACAAAAATGTCAGTTCTTCCATACTTTGTGACTATTGCCATTGCATCTGGATAACGCTGTTGCATTTTTGCGGGGGCTTCCTTCAAACAACAACAGGAGAATTACTGTTTTTCCAATGGGAATTCCCATTTGAATTGATTGGTTTTGCAAATGTTCTTGAAGAATGAAGTAGTCTTCAACTTTAAGTTGTTTTTGGTTCATTCATATAAAATTTAGGCGATTAGCTTAAATTTTAATGTATGCGTCGATTAAGTACTCTTGTGTCAGTTTGCCACTGTTTAAAATAGGATTGAAGTAATTTCATGCAGACAAAAGGAAACTGTAGTACTGCAGTTGTGTAAGTCGTCTTAAAGTGGCTTGCTGGTGTAGGTTTTCATGCCACCCTTGATCACCTCTTGGAAAGAATAGCGGATACAGCAGAGCATCAAGGTTGCTGTGCAAAATGCTAATTTGCTGTGTCTTAGGAAGCAAGGGGTTGTTAAGGTTTGGCTTAAGTTGGACTAATATATCCCTTTGAAAAGGAGGCTCTCCATCATCGTTTTGAAAAACAACTGCAGCCTCACTTACACGTGGTTTGTTATAACGTCGGGGGATCTTGTGTACGTTCTTGTTTAATTGCCATGACAATAGAAGGCATTTCAGTCCCTTTTTGTATAGCCCTCTGTTGCTCCTAAGCTTCAATGTATTTTAGCATAGGATATGCGGCTGCAATGGGCTGATTTGTTGTAAATGTACGGCAATGAGATTCATCAGTTCAGCATTACACTTTCAGTTTCTTTCAGAATCATCCTTTCTTCTGTAGCCTCATTTGCATCAAGGATGTATAATTGTGCAAATTTTGGTGGTTGTCCTAATTCTTGGTAAACTGTTCCAGTGCGGTGGTAGATCTCGCCATGAATTTTAAAACAATAAGGTCCAAATCCAGGGGGCGGTGCAATGTTTGCACCAACTGAAGCTAACGCATGAGAACTGTTGATGCTTCTGATATTGTCCATAAAATGTCTATTGTGTTGATGCTTTCCTTTCATCAATTGCTCAAACAAATCTGAGTAGTGAAATCTCGGCAGCATAACTTTCCCTTTTTGGCAGCATTGAGTTACAGTAGTGTTGAATAATTGTCGTTTCATCATTTGTGATGTAACATGCAAGTTGAATATTCTCCTGAGCTTGCCTTAGTTGGTAGAGCATTCGTGTTGTATGAATGGCGCGAACATGTTGTCTGTTTGCCCTGTCTTCTGGAAATTCATTCAGCCAACACTGTCTATGAGATTCGGCATCTTGGGCTTGTCTGGCAGCAGTTTGTTGTGGTGTCTCCTGTTGCCAACGACATCTGTGAGATGCTGCATCCTGGGCTTGTCTCACGGCAGTTTGTTGTGGTGTCCCTCGGTGTCGACGTTGTCGTCGCCTTGCTGCTTCTGCAGCTTTCCTGTCATCGTCATTGGTGTATTTGCGCTTACGACCAATTAATCCCATTGAATAAACGTGACTGAAGTAGTTCAGACTGTCACTGACACAATGTGTGAAGTAAATGTGACTGAAGAACAGCACACTATGACTGACAGACCTTGTAAACAGGAGTGAAGTGTGTCACACTATGATAGATCTTGTAAACAGAGTGAAGTGCATCACACTATGAATGGCAGCCTTGTAAACAGGAGTGAAGTGCGTCACACTATGAACGGCAGCCTTGTATACAGGAGTGAAGTGTGTCACACTATGACTGACAGCCTTGTAATCAGGAGTGAAGTGCGTCACACTTGCACTTCACTCCTGTTTACAAGGCTGTCAGTCATAGTGTGATGCACTTCACTCTTGTTTACAAGGCTGTCAGTCATAGTGTGATGCACTTCACTCCTGTTTACAAGGATGTCAGTCAATCACACTATGACTGACAGCCTTGTAAAAAGGAGTGAAGTGCGTCACACTACGACAGCCTTGTAAACAGGAGTGAAGTGCATCACACTATGACAGCCTTGTAAACAGGAGTGAAGTGCGTCACACTATGAACGGCAGCCTTGTAAACAGGAGTGAAGTATGTCACACTATGACTGACAGCCTTGTAAACAGGGGTGAAGTGCGTCAAACTATGACTGACAGCCTTGAAAACAGGAGTGAAGTACGTCACACTATGAACGGCAGCCTTGTAAACAGGAGTGAAGTGTGTCACACTATGACAGACAGCCTTGTAAACAGGAGGGAAGTACGTCACACCATGACTGACATCCTTGTAAACAGGCGTGAAGTGCATCACACTATGACTGACAGCCTTGTAAACAGAAGTGAAGCGCATCACACTATGACTGACAGCCTTGTAAACAGGAGTGAAGTGCGTCACACTATGACAGCCTTGTAAACAGGAGTGAAGTACGTTACACCATGACTGACAGCCTTGTAAACAGGAGTGAAGTACGTCACACCATGACTGACAGCCTTGTAAACAGGAGTGAAGTGCGTCACACTATGACAGCCTTGTAAACAGGAGTGAAGTGCATCACACTATGACTGACATCCTTGTAAACAGGCGTGAAGTATGTCACACTATGACTGACAGCCTTGTAAACAGGAGTGAAGTGCGTCACACTATGACTGACATCCTTGTAAACAGGCGTGAAGTGCATCACACTATGACTGACAGCCTTGTAAACAGGAGTGAAGTGCATCACGCTATGACTGACAGCCTTGTAAACAGGAGTGAAGTGCGTCACACTATGTCTGACAGCCTTGTAAACAGGAGTGAAGTGCGTCACACTATGAACAGCAGCCTTGTAACCAGGCGTGAAGTGCATCACACTATGACTGACAGCCTTGTAAACAGGAGTGAAGTGCATCACACTATGACTGACAGCCTTGTAAACAGGAGTGAAGTGCGTCACACTATGTCTGACAGCCTTGTAAACAGGAGTGAAGTGCGTCACACTATGAACGGCAGCCTTGTAAACAGGAGTGAAGTGCATCACACTATGACTGACAGCCTTGTAAACAGGAGTGAAGTACGTCACACCATGATTGACAGCCTTGTAAACAGGAGTGAAGTGTGTCACACTATGTCTGACAGCCTTGTAAACAGGAGTGAAGTGCGTCACACTATGACTGACAGCCTTGAAAACAGGGGTGAAGTACGTCACACTATGAACGGCAGCCTTGTAAACAGGAGTGAAGTGTGTCACACTATGACAGCCTTGTAATCAGGAGTGAAGTGCATCACACTATGACAGCCTTGTAAACAGGAGTGAAGTGCGTCATACTGACTGACAGCCTTGTAAACAGGAGTGAAGTGCGTCACACTATGACTGACATCCTTGTAAACAGGAGTGAAGTGCATCACACTATGACTGACAGCCTTGTAAACAGGGGTGAAGTGCGTCACACTGACTGACAGCCTTGTAAACAGGAGTGAAGTACGTCACACCATGACTGACAGCCTTGTAAACAGGAGTGAAGTGTGTCACACTATGACTGACAGCCTTGTAATCAGGAGTGAAGTGCATCACACAATGACAGCCTTGTAAACAGGAGTGAAGTGCGTCACACTATGACTGACAGCCTTGTAAACAGGAATGAAGTATGTCACACTATGACTGACAGCCTTGTAAACAGGAGTGAAGTGCGTCACACTATGACTGACATCCTTGTAAACAGGCGTGAAGTGCATCACACTATGACTGACAGCCTTGTAAACAGGAGTGAAGTGCATCACACTATGACTGACAGCCTTGTAAACAGGAGTGAAGTGCGTCACACTATGTCTGACAGCCTTGTAAACAGGAGTGAAGTGCGTCACACTATGAACGGCAGCCTTGTAAACAGGAGTGAAGTGCATCACACTATGACTGACAGCCTTGTAAACAGGAGTTAAATGTGTCACACTATGTCTGACAGCCTTGTAAACAGGAGTGAAGTGCGTCACACTATGAACGGCAGCCTTGTAAACAGGAGTGAAGTGCATCACACTATGACTGACAGCCTTGTAAACAGGAGTGAAGTACGTCACACCTGATTGACAGCCTTGTAAACAGGAGTGAAGTGTGTCACACTATGACTGACAGCCTTGTAAACAGGAGTGCAGTGCATCACACTATGACTGACAGCCTTGTAAACAGGAGTGAAGTGCATCACACTATGACTGACAGCCTTGAAAACAGGAGTGAAGTGCATCACACTATGACAGCCTTGTAAACAGGAGTGAAGTGCATCACACTATGACTGCCTTGAAAACAGGAGTGAAGTGTGTCACACTATGACTGACAGCCTTGTAATCAGAAGTGAAGTGCGTCACACTATGACTGACATCCTTCTAAACAGGAGTGAAGTGCATCACACTATGACTGACAGCCTTGTAAACAGGAGTGAAGTGCACCACACTATGACAGCCTTGTAAACAGGAGTGAAATGCGTCACACTATGACTGATAGCCTTGTAATCAGGAGTGAAGTATGTCACACTATGACTGACATCCTTGTAATCAGGAGTGAAGTGCGTCACACTATGACTGACATCCTTGTAAACAGGAGTGAAGTGCATCACACTATGACTGACAGCCTTGTAAACAGGAGTGAAGTGCGTCAGACTATGACAGCCTTGTAGACAGGAGTGAAGTGCGTCACACTATGACAGCCTTGTAAACAGGAGTGAAGTGTGTCACACTATGATTGACAGCCTTGAAAACAGGAGTGAAGTACGTCACACCATGACTGACAGCCTTGTAAACAGGAGTGAGGTGCGTCACACTATGACAGCCTTGTAAACAGGAGTGAGGTGCGTCACACTATGAACGGCAGCCCTGTAAACAGGAGTGAAGTATGTCACACTATGACTGACAGCCTTGTAAACAGGGGTGAAGTGCATCACACTATGACTGACAGCCTTGTAAACAGGAGTGAAGTGTGTCACACTATGACTGACAGCCTTGTAAACAGGAGTGAAGTGTGTCACACTATGACTGACAGCCTTGTAATCAGGAGTGAAGTGCATCACACTATGACAGCCTTGTAAACAGGAGTGAAGTGCATCACACTATGACTGACAGCCTTGTAAACAGGAGTTAAATGTGTCACACTATGTCTGACAGCCTTGTAAACAGGAGTGAAGTGCGTCACACTATGAACGGCAGCCTTGTATACAGGAGTGAAGTGTGTCACACTATGACTGACAGCCTTGTAATATGGCGTGAAGTGCGTCACACTTTGACTGACATCCTTGTAAACAGGAGTGAAGTGCATCACAATATGACGGACAGCCTTGTAATCAGGAGTGAATTGCATCACACTATGACAGACAGCCTTGTAAACAGGAGTGAAGTGCGTCACACTATGACTGACATCCTTGTAAACAGGCATGAAGTGCATCACACTATGACTGACAGCCTTGTAATCAGGAGTGAAGTGCGTCACACTTTGACAGCCTTGTAATCAGGAGTGAAGTGCATCACACTGTGACTGACAGCCTTGTAAACAGGAGTGAAGTACGTCACACCATGACTGACAGCCTTGTAAACAGAAGTGAAGTGTGTCACACTATGACTGACAGCCTTGTAAACAGGAGTGCAGTGCATCACACTATGACTGACAGCCTTGAAAACAGGAGTGAAGTACGTCAAACTATGAACGGCAGCCTTGTATACAGGAGTGAAGTGTGTCACACTATGACTGACAGCCTTGTAAACCGGAGTGAAGTGCATCACACTATGACTGACAGCCTTGAAAACAGGAGTGAAATGCATCACACTATGACAGCCTTGTAAACAGGAGTGAAGTGCGTCACACTATGACTGACAGCCTTGAAAACAGGAGTGAAGTACGTCACACTATGAACGGCAGCCTTGTAAACAGGAGTGAAGTGTGTCACACTATGCCTGACAGCCTTGTAAACAGGAGTGAAGTACGTCACACCATGACTGACATCCTTGTAAACAGGAGTGAAGTGTGTCACACTATGACTGACAGCCTTGTAAACAGGAGTGAAGTGTGTCACACTATGACAGCCTTGTAAACACGAGTGAAGTGCGTCACACTATGACTGACAGCCTTGTAAACAGGAGTGAAGTATGTCACACTATGACTGACAGTCTTGTAAACAGGAGTGAAGTACGTCACACCACGACTGACAGCCTTGTAAACAGGAGTGAAGTGTGTCACACTATGACTGACAACCTTGTAAACAGGAGTGAAGTGTGTCACACTATGACTGACAGCCTTGTAATCAGAAGTGAAGTGAGTCACACTATGACTGACATCCTTCTAAACAGGAGTGAAGTGCATCACACTATGACTGACAGCCTTGTAAACAGGAGTGAAGTGCATCACACTATGACAGCCTTGTAAACAGGAGTGAAGTGTGTCACAGTATGACTGACAGCCTTGTAATCAGCAGTGAAGTATGTCACACTATGACTGACATCCTTGTAATCAGGAGTGAAGTGCGTCACACTTTGACAGTCTTGTAAACAGGAGTGAAGTGCGTCACACTATGACAGCCTTGTAAACAGGAGTGAAGTGCGTCACACTATGATTGACAGCCTTGAAAACAGGAGTGAAGTACGTCACACTGACTGACAGCCTTGTAAACAGGAGTGAAGTACGTCACACTATGACTGACAGCCTTGTAAACAGGAGTAAAGTACGTCACACCATGACTGACAGCCTTGTAAACAGGAGTGAAGTGCATCACACTATGACAGCCTTGTAAACAGGAGTGAAGTGCGTCACACTATAACAGCCTTGTAAACAGGAGTGAAGTTCATCACACTATGACAGCCTTGTAAACAGGAGTGAAGTGCGTCACACTATGACTGACAGCCTTGTAAACAGGAGTGAAGTGTGTCACACTATGACTGACAGCCTTGTAAACAGGGGTGAAGTGCATCACACTATGACTGACAGCCTTGTAAACAGGAGTGAAGTGTGTCACACTATGACTGACAGCCTTGTAAACAGGAGTGAAGTGTGTCACACTATGACTGACAGCCTTGTTATCAGGAGTGAAGTGCATCACACTATGTCAGCCTTGTAAACAGGAGTGAAGTGCATCACACTATGAGTGACAGCCTTGTAAACAGGAGTTAAATGTGTCACACTATGTCTGACAGCCTTGTAAACAGGAGTGAAGTGCGTCACACTATGACTGACAGCCTTGTAATATGGAGTGAAGTGCGTCACACTTTGACTGACAGCCTTGTAAACAGGAGTGAATTGCATCACACTATGACTGACAGCCTTGTAAACAGGAGTGAAGTGCGTCACACTATGACTGACAGCCTTGAAAACAGGAGTGAAGTACGTCACACTATGAACGGCAGCCTTGTAAACAGGAGTGAAGTGTGTCACACTATGACTGACAGCCTTGTAAACAGGAGTGAAGTGTGTCACACTATGACAGCCTTGTAAACAGGAGTGAAGTGCCTCACACTATGACTGACAGCCTTGAAAACAGGAGTGAAGTACGTCACAGTATGACTGACAGCCTTGTAATCAGGAGTGAAGTATGTCATACTATGACTGACATCCTTGTAATCAGGAGTGAAGTGCGTCACACTATGACAGCCTTGTAAACAGGAGTGAAGTGCGTCACACTATGACAGCCTTGTAAACAGGAGTGAAGTGCGTCACACTATGATTGACAGCCTTGAAAACAGGAGTGAAGTACGTCACACCATGACTGACAGCCTTGTAAACAAAATATAAAGGGAGGGGGCAAGAGGCGCAATAGTGACCTATCACTAGTGACACTGGTATGTAAACGGTGGTGCTGTGTGGCCGCTCACCTGATCCAGTTGTGGTCCCCACAACTGGTTTGACTGCGTTTAGGAAACAATGTTCCAAGCTGCTGCAGGACCTCCACCTACCACTGGATCGTGGTATGTTCCAAGAAAGATGATGGGAGTGATGGTGTGTCACGGTCCGCGCTGGAGTGAGTGGAGGAGTGAAGTACGTCACACCATGACTGACAGCCTTGTAAACAGGAGTGAAGTGCATCACACTATGACAGCCTTGTAAACAGGAGTGAAGTGCGTCACACTATGACTGACAGCCTTGTAAACAGGAGTAAAGTACATCACACCATGACTGACAGCCTTGTAAACAGGAGTGAAGTGCATCACACTATGACAGCCTTGTAAACAGGAGTGAAGTGCGTCACACTATAACAGCCTTGTAAACAGGAGTGAAGTTCATCACACTATGACAGCCTTGTAAACAGGAGTGAAGTGCGTCACACTATGACTGACAGCCTTGTAAACAGGAGTGAAGTGTGTCACACTATGACTGACAGCCTTGTAAACAGGGGTGTAGTGCATCACACTATGACTGACAGCCTTGTAAACAGGAGTGAAGTGTGTCACACTATGACTGACAGCCTTGTAAACAGGAGTGAAGTGTGTCACACTATGACTGACAGCCTTGTTATCAGGAGTGAAGTGCATCACACTATGTCAGCCTTGTAAACAGGAGTGAAGTGCATCACACTATGAGTGACAGCCTTGTAAACAGGAGTTAAATGTGTCACACTATGTCTGACAGCCTTGTAAACAGGAGTGAAGTGCGTCACACTATGACTGACAGCCTTGTAATATGGAGTGAAGTGCATCACACTTTGACTGACAGCCTTGTAAACAGGAGTGAATTGCATCACACTATGACTGACAGCCTTGTAAACAGGAGTGAAGTGCGTCACACTATGACTGACAGCCTTGAAAACAGGAGTGAAGTACGTCACACTATGAACGGCAGCCTTGTAAACAGGAGTGAAGTGTGTCACACTATGACTGACAGCCTTGTAAACAGGAGTGAAGTGTGTCACACTATGACAGCCTTGTAAACAGGAGTGAAGTGCCTCACACTATGACTGACAGCCTTGAAAACAGGAGTGAAGTACGTCACAGTATGACTGACAGCCTTGTAATCAGGAGTGAAGTATGTCATACTATGACTGACATCCTTGTAATCAGGAGTGAAGTGCGTCACACTATGACAGCCTTGTAAACAGGAGTGAAGTGCGTCACACTATGACAGCCTTGTGAACAGGAGTGAAGTGCGTCACACTATGATTGACAGCCTTGAAAACAGGAGTGAAGTACGTCACACCATGACTGACAGCCTTGTAAACAAAATATAAAGGGAGGGGGCAAGAGGCGCAATAGTGACCTATCACTAGTGACACTGGTATGTAAACGGTGGTGCTGTGTGGCCGCTCACCTGATCCAGTTGTGGTCCCCACAACTGGTTTGACTGCGTTTAGGAAACAATGTTCCAAGCTGCTGCAGGACCTCCACCTACCACTGGATCGTGGTATGTTCCAAGAAAGATGATGGGAGTGATGGTGTGTCACGGTCCGCGCTGGAGTGAGTGGAGGAGTGAAGTACGTCACACCATGACTGACAGCCTTGTAAACAGGAGTGAAGTGCATCACACTATGACAGCCTTGTAAACAGGAGTGAAGTGTGTCACACTATGACTGACAGCCTTGTAAACAGGAGTGAAGTGTGTCACACTATGACAGCCTTGTAATCAGGAGTGAAGTGCATCACACAATGACAGCCTTGTAAACACGAGTGAAGTGCGTCATACTGACTGACAGCCTTGTAAACAGGAGTGAAGTACGTCACACCACAACTGACAGCCTTGTAAACAGGAGTGAAGTGTGTCACACTATGACTGACAGCCTTGTAAACAGGAGTGAAGTACGTCACACCACAACTGACATCCTTCTAAACAGGAGTGAAGTGCATCACACTATGACTGACAGCCTTGTAAACAGGAGTGAAGTGCATCACATTATGACAGCCTTGAAAACAGGAGTGAAGTACGTCACACTATGACTGACAGCCTTGTAATCAGGAGTGAAGTATGTCACACTATGACTGACATCCTTGTAAACAGGAGTGAAGTGCATCACCAAGCCATTGTAACAGTGCATGTTAATATACCTGTGATTGCTGTAATGATCGCCATAGCAATATCAGCTTGACTTATAGTCTCATGGTAATATTCCAACACTGCTTGCTGTCATCTATTTTCACCCAAGCCATTGTAACAGTGCATGTTAATATACCTGTGATTGCTGTAATGATCGCCATAGCAATATCAGCTTGACTTATAGTCTCATGGTAATATTCCAACACTGCTTGCTGTCATCTATTTTCACCCAAGCCATTGTAACAGTGCATGTTAATATACCTGTGATTGCTGTAATGATCGCCATAGCAATATCAGCTTGACTTATAGTCTCATGGTAATATTCCAACACTGCTTGCTGTCATCTATTTTCACCCAAGCCATTGTAACAGTGCATGTTAATATACCTGTGATTGCTGTAATGATCGCCATAGCAATATCAGCTTGACTTATAGTCTCATGGTAATATTCCAACACTGCTTGCTGTCATCTATTTTCACCCAAGCCATTGTAACAGTGCATGTTAATATACCTGTGATTGCTGTAATGATCGCCATAGCAATATCAGCTTGACTTATAGTCTCATGGTAATATTCCAACACTGCTTGCTGTCATCTATTTTCACCCAAGCCATTGTAACAGTGCATGTTAATATACCTGTGATTGCTGTAATGATCGCCATAGCAATATCAGCTTGACTTATAGTCTCATGGTAATATTCCAACACTGCTTGCTGTCATCTATTTTCACCCAAGCCATTGTAACAGTGCATGTTAATATACCTGTGATTGCTGTAATGATCGCCATAGCAATATCAGCTTGACTTATAGTCTCATGGTAATATTCCAACACTGCTTGCTGTCATCTATTTTCACCCAAGCCATTGTAACAGTGCATGTTAATATACCTGTGATTGCTGTAATGATCGCCATAGCAATATCAGCTTGACTTATAGTCTCATGGTAATATTCCAACACTGCTTGCTGTCATCTATTTTCACCCAAGCCATTGTAACAGTGCATGTTAATATACCTGTGATTGCTGTAATGATCGCCATAGCAATATCAGCTTGACTTATAGTCTCATGGTAATATTCCAACACTGCTTGCTGTCATCTATTTTCACCCAAGCCATTGTAACAGTGCATGTTAATATACCTGTGATTGCTGTAATGATCGCCATAGCAATATCAGCTTGACTTATAGTCTCATGGTAATATTCCAACACTGCACTTATTGTTAAGCTTCCCATGTCATCTCTATGCATTACATTACTCACTCACCAGTATATGACAATTTGGCAGATTGTAATAGTTATCTGTTGGAGGTGTTATAGTGTGGAGGGAGTCTTGCCCTTTCATCCTCTTGCACCCCTGCTGTTCCTTGTAGCTGCTAATTACCTGATACCATGTTTCCTCCCACAAGTGGCATTGAATGCTAAGTGGATGCAGTTATTTCATGGCAGTTAGTCAGGGCAAGAGTCAGGTAAGCCACTCTATTTAACAGGGAGAGAGAAAAAAAAAAAAAAAACTTTTCCTTTCCCTATCACCATGTCCTTTACTTCACCATCTATTGTTCTATGTGCTCTTGCTGGAAGACAATGACATAGAGGGACACTCCAACACTGTGCATAACTCCATTCACTACTAATCTTTACCATGTCTTGTATTTCACTGTTTGTTTTCTTATGTGCTCTCGCCACCAATTTTTATCACCCCATCCCCCCTCCATCACCACTCATTCACATCAGCCCCTCTCTCCTGCCCTACTCTATGTACAGCTCCCATGCTATCTTCAGTTTACTGAAGACTCTCAGCCCATCATATTCCAAAGCTTGTCATAATAAATCATGTCCTAATCCCAAAAACTATCTGCTCTTTCTCTTTTTACTGCTGCTCCTCTCAGGTGATATCTCTCCCAACCCTGGTCCGCCATCTGCTAACTTCAACCCCTCTCCCACCTCACACAGAAACCCCACTAACCTTATTAATATCACCTGCACACCTTCACCTCCCTCTTTTAATTGCGCTCTCTGGAATCCACGGTCTGTATGCAACAAACTTCCTTTCATTCACAATTACTTTCTTACCAACTCTCTTAACCTGCTGGCCCTCACAGAAACCTGGATCCAGGATTCAGACACTGCTTCCCCTGCTGCTATTTCTTACGGCGGCTTACACTTCTCTCACTCCCCTAGACCTGGGAACAGACGTGGCGGTGGAGTCGGCCTCCTCCTGTCCCCACAATGTACTTTCCAGGTCATTCCTCCAACCCCATCACTCTCATTCCCTTCTTTTGAGGTCCATACCATTAGGCTATTCCATCCCCTCCCCCTCAAAGTAGCAGTGGTATACCGCCCCCCAGGGTCACCCACCCAGTTCCTCGACCATTTCTCCGCCTGGCTCCCGCATTTCATGTCCTCAGATTTACCAACCCTTATTCTGGGAGACTTTAACATTCCCATAAACAGCCCCATCTCCCCATCTGCATCCCAGCTCCTATCTCTAACTACCTCTCTTGGCCTATCACAGCTCTCAACCTCTAAGACACACGAAAACGGTAACACCCTTGACCTTGTCTTTACCCGGCTCTGCTCATCCTCCCCCTTGGATAACTCAACTCTACTCTCTGACCACAACATTCTTTCCTTCTCACTCACTAACCCTCGGCCAACACAGCCCAAGCCTACCTATCACACATCCAGAAATCTACAGGCCATTAACCCTCAAGCACTCACAGACTCCCTCATCTCATCTCTGTCCCCAATCTCTTCAATCTCCTGTCCAGATCAGGCAGTAAATCACTACAATGACTCTCTCAGAAGCTCCCTGGACCAAGTAGCGCCCCTCACCCGCAGAACCTCCAAACAGAGAACAAAACAGCCCTGGCTCACATCACAAACCCGATTCCTCCAGCGATGCTCCAGGAGTGCTGAACGCCTATGGAGGAAAACTCGCTCACCAGGAGACTTCATCCACTATAAATTCATGCTCAAAATCTACAACTCTGCCCTTCACCTTGCCAAACAGACCTACTTCACCACCCTGGTCTCCTCACTATCCAACAATCCAAAAAAACTCTTTGACACCTTTCACTCTCTCCTCAGTCCGAAAGTGCAGGCCCCCATCACCGACCTCTGTGCTGATGACCTGGCTTCCTACTTCATGGATAAAATAGACAACATCCGCCAGGAAATCAGCTCTCAGCCTCCAAGCACTGCCACCCCCATTCTTCCTCACATCCCCTCCGGTTCACTTTCCACATTTGACCCAGTCACAGAAGAAGAAGTCTCCAGGCTCCTATCTTCCTCTCGTCCCACCACATGCACTACCGACCCCATTCCCTCACACCTGCTCCAGTCCCTCTCTCCAGTCGTCACCACTCATCTAACCAAAATCTTCAATCTCTCCCTCTCTTCTGGCATTTTCCCCTCCTCCTTCAAACACTCGATCATTACTCCATTATTAAAGAAAACCACTCTCGACCCAACCTGCACAAATAACTACAGACCAGTCTCCAATCTCCCCTTCATCTCTAAACTCTTGGAGCGCCTGGTCTATTCCCGCCTCACCCGTTACCTCTCCGCTCACTCTCTTCTAGATCCATTACAGTCTGGTTTCCGCCCCCTTCACTCCACAGAAACTGCCCTCATCAAAGTGACCAATGACCTTCTGACAGCAAAACGTAATGGTGACCACTCTCTGCTTATTCTCCTTGATCTCTCTGCAGCTTTTGACACTGTCGACCATCAGCTCCTACTCTCTATGCTGCACTCCATTGGCATAAAGGACACTGCTCTCTCCTGGCTCTCCTCCTATCTTTCTGACCGCTCTTTCAGTGTATCTTTTGCTGGCTCCACTTCCCCCCCTCTTCCCCTCACTATTGGGGTCCCTCAGGGTTCAGTCCTTGGCCCTCTCCTCTTCTCTCTCTACACGGCCCCGATTGGACAGACCATCAGCAGATTTGGCTTCCAGTACCATCTTTATGCTGATGACACTCAACTATACACTTCAGCCTCTGACCTTACCCCTGCGGTAGTAAAGAACACCAATGACTGTCTAGCTGCAGTTTCCAATATCATGTCCACTCTCTATTTGAAACTAAACCTTTCCAAAACTGAACTTCTTCTGCTCCCCCCATCCACTAACCTCCCTAAATCGGACATCTCTCTCTCAGTGTGCGGCACCACGATAACGCCTAGACAGCAAGCTCGCTGTCTGGGTGTTATATTTGACACCGATCTCTCCTTCTCCTCCCACACGCAATCTCTCGTCCGCTCCTGTCGCTTACACCTGAAGAATATCTCTAGAGTCCGCCCCTTTCTCACCCTGGAAACAACAAAAACCCTCACCGTGGCCCTAATCCATTCCCGCCTTGACTATTGCAACTCTCTATTAAGCGGCCTCCCCCTCACCAGACTTTCTCCTCTCCAGTCCATCCTTAATGCAGCAGCCAGGATCACCCATCTGGCCAATCGTTACTCAGATGCCTCTGCTCTGTGCCAGTCATTGCACTGGCTGCCCGTATACTACAGGATCAAATTCAAATTGCTTGTTCTCACCCACAAAGCTCTTCACAGTGCAGCTCCCCCCTACCTCTCCTCCCTCATCTCTGTCTATCACCCCACCGCTCTCTACGTTCCTCAAATGACCTTCAACTAACATCTGCACTAATCCGATCCTCCCACTCCCGGCTCCAAGACTTTTCCAGAGCTGCACCAAACCTCTGGAATGCTTTACCCAAAGAAATCAGGACTATCCACAACTTGCATGGCTTCAGACGATCCCTAAAGACGCATCTTTTTAAGGCGGCTATCATACTCCCTAACATGTCCATTGTACTGTAGACAGTGAATGGGCTATCCTCTGGACATTATTCTTCTACAAACTCCACCAAACCATAAAGGTCTACACAGACTGATGACCATTCATGTAAGCTTAGCCCTATACCCCATTTCCTCAAGATGCCTGGACCACCAGTGCAATAAGCCCCGGCACCTTGTACAACCCCTATCCCGTTGTAGATTGTAAGCTCTTTTGAGCAGGGTCACCTTCATTTCTTGCTTTATTTATTGTATTTTTTTTTCCACATTGATTTTATACCTATTGTTTTTGTATCCAATGATTGTACTTTATTTGTTCTCTATTGTAATTACTTACTGTATATTTTCTGTACGCTAACCCTACATTGTAAAGCGCTGCGGAATATGTTGGCGCTATATAAATAAAGCTTTATTATTATTATTATTATTATCACACTATGACTGACAGCCTTGTAAACAGGAGTGAAGTGCGTCACACTATGACAGGCTTGTAAACAGGAGTGAAGTGCGTCAAACTATGACAGCCTTGAAAACAGGAGTGAAGTACGTCACACTATGACAGCCTTGTAAACAGGAGTGAAGTGTGTCACACTATCACTGACAGCCTTGTAATCAGGAGTGAAGTGCATCACACTATGACTGACAGCCTTGTAAACAGGAGTTAAATGTGTCACACTATGTCTGACAGCCTTGTAAACAGGAGTGAAGTGCGTCACACTATAAACGGCAGTCTTGTATACAGGAGTGAAGTGTTTCACACTATGACTGACAGCCTTGTAAACAGGAGTGAAGTGCATCACACTATGACTGACAGCCTTGTAAACAAGAGTGAAGTGCATCACACTATGACTGACAGCCTTGTAAACAGGAGTGAAGTGCATCACACTATGACAGCCTTGTAAACAGGAGTGAAGTGCGTCACACTATGAACGGCAGCCTTGTAAACAGGAGTGAAGTATGTCACACTATGACTGACAGCCTTGAAAACAGGAGTGAAGTATGTCACGCTATGACTGACAGCCTTGTAAACAGGGGTGAAGTGCGTCACACTGACTGACAGCCTTGTAAACATGAGTGAAGTACGTCACACCATGACTGACACCTTGTAAACAGGACTGAAGTGTGTCACACTATGAGTGACAGCCTTGTAATCAGGAGTGAAGTGCGTCACACTATGACTGACAGCCTTGAAAACAGGAGTGAAGTACGTCACACTATGAATGGCAGCCTTGTAAACAGGAGTGAAGTGTGTCACACTATGACAGACAGCCTTGTAAACAGGAGTGAAGTGCATCACACTATGACTGACATCCTTGTAAACAGCGTGAAGTGCATGACACTATGACTGACAGCCTTTTAAACAGGAGTGAAGTGCGTCACTCTATGACAGCCTTGTAAACAGGAGTGAAGTGCATCACACTATGACTGACAGCCTTGAAAACAGGAGTGAAGTATGTCACACTATGAACGCACTGAACAGACCTTGTAAACAGGAGTGAAGTGTGTCACACTATGACTGACAGCCTTGTAAACAGGAGTGAAGTGTGTCACACTTGATGACAGCCTTGTAAACAGGAGTGAAGTGCGTCACACTATGACTGACAGCCTTGTAACAGGAGTGAAGTGATCACACTATGACTGACAGCCTTGAAGATAGTCACACTAGACAGCCTGTAACGATGAAGTGCATCACACTATGATGACAGCCTTGTAAACAGGAGTGAAGTGCTCACACTATGACGGCAGCCTTGTAAACAGGAGTGAAGTGTCACACTATGACTGACAGCCTTGTAAACAGGAGTGAAGTGCATCACACTATGACAGCCTTGTAAACAGGAGTAAGTGCTCACACTATGTGACAGCCTTGTAAACAGGAGTGAAGTGTGTCACACTATGACTGACAGCCTTGTAAACAGGAGTGAAGTGCATCACACTATGACGCAGCCTTGTAAACAGGAGTGAAAGTGTCACACTATGACTGACAGCCTTGTAAACAGGAGTGAAATGGTCACACTATGACTGACAGCCTTGTAAACAGGAGTGAAGTGCGTCACACTATGACTGACAGCCTTGTAACAGGAGTGAATGTGTCACACTATGACTGACAGCCTTGTAAACGAGTGAAGTGCGTCACACTGACTGACAGCCTTGTAAACAGGAGTGAAGTGCATCACACTATGACTGACAGCCTTGTAAACAGGAGTGAAAGTGGCTACACTAACTGACGACAGCCTTGTAAACAGGAGTGAAGTGCTCACACTATGACTGACAGCCTTGTAAACAGGAGTGAAGTGCGTACACACTAAACCTGTAACGAGTGAAGTCAGCACATAGAACGGAGCTTGAAAGGTGATGTCACACTATGACTGACAGCCTTGTAAACAGGAGTGAAGTGTCACACTATGACTGACAGCCTTGTAATCAGGAGTGAAGTGCATCACACTATGACAGCCTTGTAACAGGAGTGAAGTCGTCACACTATGACGCAGCCTTGTAACAGGAGTGAAGTAGTCACACTTCGACACTTGAACAGAGTGAAGTATCACACTATGAACGGCAGCCTTGTAAACAGGAGTGAAGTGTGTCACACTATGACAGACAGCCTTGTAAACAGAGTGAAGTGCGTCACACTATGACAGCCTTGTAAACAGGAGTGAAGTGCGTCACACTATGACAGCCTTGTAAACAGGAGTGAAGTGCGTCACACTATGACTGACAGCCTTGAAAACAGGAGTGAAGTGCGTCACACTGACTGACATACTGACAGCCTTGTAAACAGGAGTGAAGTCGTCACACACTGACTGACAGCCTTGTAAAAGGAGTGAAGTGCGTCACACTATGACTGACAGCCTTGTAAACAGGAGTGAAGTGTGTCACACTATGACTGACAGCCTTGTAAACAGGAGTGAAGTGTCACACTATGACTGACAGCCTTGTAACAGGAGTGAAGTGCATCACACTATGACAGCCTTGTAAACAGGAGTGAAGTGCGTCACACTATGACTGACAGCCTTGAAAACAGGAGTGAAGTACGTCACACTATGAACGGCAGCCTTGTAAACAGGAGTGAAGTATGTCACACTATGACTGACAGCCTTGTAAACAGGGTGAAGTGCATCACACTATGACGACAGCCTTGTAAACAGGAGTGAAGTGTGTCACACTATGACTGACAGCCTTGTAAACAGGAGTGAAGTGGTCACACTATGATGACAGCCTTGTAAACAGGAGTGAAGTGCATCACACTATGACAGCCTTGTAAACAGGAGTGAAGTGCGTCACACTATGACTGACAGCCTTGAAAACAGGAGTGAAGTGACGTCACACTATGACTGACAGCCTTGTAATCAGGAGTGAAGTGGTCACACTATGACTGACAGCCTTGTAAACAGGAGTGAAGTGTCACACTATGACTGACAGCTTGTAACAGGAGTGAAGTGCGTCACACTATGACTGACAGCCTTGTAAACAGGAGTGAAGTGCATCACACTATGACTGACAGCCTTGTAAACAGGAGTGAAGTGCATCACACTATGACTGACAGCCTTGTAAACAGGAGTGAAGTGCTCACACTATGACTGCAGCCTTGTAAACAGGAGTGAAGTGCATCACATCTATGACAGCCTTGTAAACAGGAGTGAAGTGCGTCACACTATGACTGACAGCCTTGTAAACAGGAGTGAATGCGTCACACTGACTGACAGCCTTGTAAACAGGAGTGAAGTGGTCACACTATGACTGACAGCCTTGTAAACAGGGTGAAGTGCGTCACACTATGATGACAGCCTTGTAATCAGAGTGAAGTGCTCACACTATGACTGACAGCCTTGTAAACAGGGTGAAGTGCATCACACTATGTGACAGCCTTTAAACAGGAGTGAAGTGCGTCACACTATGACTGACAGCCTTGTAAACAGGAGTGAAGTACGTCACACTATGAACGCAGCCTTGTAAACAGGAGTGAAGTATGTCACACTATGACTGTAACAGCCTTGTAAACAGGGGTGAAGTGCAGTCACACTATGACGCAGCCTTGTAAACAGGAGTGAAGTGTGTCACACTATGACTGACAGCCTTGTAAACAGGAGTGAAGTGTGTCACACTATGACAGCCTTGTAAACAGGAGTGAAGTGCATCACACTATGACAGCCTTGTAAACAGAGTGAAGTGCGTCACACTATGACTGACAGCCTTGAAAACAGGAGTGAAGTACGTCACACTATGACTGACAGCCTTGTAAAACAGGAGTGAAGTATGTCACACTATGACTGACAGCCTTGTAAATCAGGAGTGAAGTGTGTCACACTATGACTGACAGCCTTGTAAACAGGAGTGAAGTGCATCACACTATGACTGACAGCCTTGTAAACAGGAGTGAAGTGATCACACTATGACTGACAGCCTTGTAAACAGGAGTGAAGTGTGTCACACTTACTGACAGCCTTGTAAACAGGAGTGAAGTGCTCACACTATGACTGACATGCCTTGTAAACAGGAGTGAAGTGCATCACACTATGACTGACAGCCTTGTAAACAGGAGTGAAGTAGTCACACATGACTGACAGCCTTGTAAACAGGAGTGAAGTGCGTCACACTATGACTAAGCCTTGTAACAGGAGTGAAGTGCACACTATGACTGACAGCCTTGTAAACAGGAGTGAAGTGCGTCACACTATGACTGACAGCCTTGTAAACAGGAGTGAAGTGTGTCACACTATGACTGACAGCCTTGTAAACAGGAGTGAAGTGCTCACACTATGACTGACAGCCTTGTAAACAGGAGTGAAGTGCATCACACTATGACTGACAGCCTTGTAAACAGGAGTGAAGTGCTCACACTATGACTGACAGCCTTGTAAACAGGAGTGAAGTGGTCACACTATGACAGCACTTGTAAACAGGAGTGAAGTGCGTCACACTATGACTGACACCTTGTAAACAGGAGTGAAGTGCTCACACATGACTGCAGCTTGTAAACAGAGTGAAGTGCATCACACTATGACAGCCTTGTAAACAGGAGTGAAGAGCGTCACACTATACTGACAGCCTTGTAAACAGGAGTGAAGTGCGTCAACACTGACTGACAGCCTTGTAAATAGGAGTGAAGTAGTCACACATGACTGACAGCCTTGTAAACAGAAGTGAAGTGTGTCACACTATACAGCCTTGTAACAGATGAAGTCTCAACTGACTCAGCCTTGTAAACAGGAGTGAAGTGCGTCACACTATGACTGACAGCCTTGTAATCAGGAGTGAAGTGTGCTCACACTATGAGACAGCCTTGTAAACAGGAGTGAAGTGCGTCACACTATGACTGACAGCCTTGAAACAGGAGTGAAGTGTCACACTATGAACGCACTTGTAAACAGGAGTGAAGTGTCACACTATGACTGACAGCCTTGTATAACAGGAGTGAAGTGCGTCACACTATGACTGACACCTTGTAAACAGGAGTGAAGTGCATCACACTATGACTGACAGCCTTGTAAACAGGGGTGAAGTGCATCACACTATGAGACACTTGACAGAATGACACTATGACAGCCTTTAAACAGGAGTGAAGTGCGTCACACTATGAACGGCAGCCTTGTAAACAGGAGTGAAGTTGTCACACTATGACTGACAGCCTTGTAATCAGGAGTGAAGTGCATCACACTATGACAGCCTTGTAAACAGAGTAAAGTGCATCACACTATGACAGCCTTGTAAACAGGAGTGAAGTGTCACACTATGCTGACAGCCTTGTAAACAGGAGTGAAGTGCGTCACACTATAAAGCAGCCTTGTATACAGATGAAGTGCCACAACGACAGCCTGAAAGGAGTGAAGTGCGTCACACTATGACTGACAGCCTTGTAACAGGAGTGAAGTGCATCACACTATGACTGACAGCCTTGTAACAGAGTGAAGTGCATACTGCGACAGCTTGTAAAAGGAGTGAAGTGCGTCACACTACTGACAGCCTTGTAAACAGGAGTGAAGTGCTCACACTATGACACCTTGTAAACAGGAGTGAAGTGTCAATACCACTGAACGGTAATATGTACACTAGACTGACAGCCTTGAAAACAGGAGTGAAGTACGTCACACTATGACTGAGCCTTGTAAACAGGAGTGAAGTAGTCACACTATGACGACAGCCTGTACAGGAGTGAAGTGTGTCACACTATGACTGACAGCCTTGTAATCAGGAGTGAAGTGCATCACACTATGACAGCCTTGTAACAGAGTAAGTACGTCACACTATGACTGACAGCCTTGAAAACAGGAGTGAAGTACATCACCTAATGAACGCAGCCTTGTAAACAGGAGTGAAGTGTCACACTATGACAGACAGCCTTGAAACAGGAGTGAAGTGCTCACACTATGACTGACAGCCTTGTAAACAGGAGTGAAGTGCGTCACACTATGACAGCCTTGTAAACAGGAGTGAAGTGCGTCACACTATGACTGACAGCCTTGAAAACGGAGTGAAGTGTCACACTGACTGACAGCTTGAAACAGGAGTGAAGTGCGTCACACTAGACTGACATCCTTGTAAACAGGAGTGCAGTGCATCACACCTATGACTGACAGCCTTGTAATCAGAGTGAAGTGCATCACACTATGACAGCCTTGTAAACAGAGGAAGTGCGAAACACTATGATGACAGCCTTGAAACAGGAGTGAGTTGTCACACTATATGACAGCCTTGTAATCAGGAGTGAGTGCGTCACACTATGACTGACATCCTTGTAACAGGAGTGAAGTGCTCACACTATGACTGACACCTTGTAATCAGGAGTGAAGTGATCACACTATGACAGCCTTGTAAACAGGAGTAAGTGCGTCACATATGATGACGCTTGAAACAGAGTGAAGTGCATCACACTATGACAGCCTGTAACAGAGTGAAGTACGTCACACATACTGCAGCCTTGAAACAGGAGTGAAGTGGTCACACTATGACTGACAGCCTTGTAACAGGAGTGAAGTGCTCACTGATTTGAATGTTTAGATCACCCCCCATTTCACAAACGAAAACGCACCTTTTTGAGCTCAGCCATACATTTCTGCTTTGGTAAAACCTGCTTTATTGTTTGCAAAATGAATGCTTTTTCATGTGTTCCATTATGCTAGGGGAAAAACATTCGTTAGCATAAACGCATGAAACCAAGAGGAATGCATACCACTTATGAACAGGCCTATGCTCTAATCACCAGTGCTTACTTTGGCCCATAGGCATTGTATTGTTTATATTGAATCATATGTCTCTGGTATTCCATATTCTCTTACATTTAAAAGGTTTTCAATCTATCCGATATAATAACTGCTACATACACGTCACTCCTTTCCAATCCAATTATCAAAATCTCCATTTCCCAAACTCTATAAGCTCTCATTGCGCAATTGGAGAATATTTGTGAGATGTTTTCCCTCTAATCGACTTAACCTAACCAAAGCGTATGTATCAGTCCTAATGTATGTATCTCTGTCCCAGGCTCCTGAAGCTACCGGCTTCTACTCCCTGAAACAGACATCTCCATCCTGTTACAGACTTCACAATATTTGTAACGACCCGACACATTCCATCTCACCCGTCCTCACAGATGCTGACATTGTACTGCAATAAAATATACCCACGGGTTAGGGAGTGCTAGACCCCCCTCATCTTTTGGTCTCTGTAGAGTTTCTACCGTTATTCCTGCCTGTTTTTTACCCCAAACCAATTCACCAAAGAGAGTCCTAATCCTATGAAATCTCCCCTTAGGCAGCCAGGCAGGGCATTGTGAAGCACATACAACAACTGCGGCATAAGAATCATCTTAATAAGGTTGGTTGTACCCACAACAGATAGATGCAGTTTACACCACGCCCCAATCTTTGCTTTGAACCTTTCCAGAAGTGGGTTGAAATTAAGCTCCACATACTTAGAAAGTGGGAGTGCCACCTGTATACCAAGGTATTTACACTGGGTGACCAACCGAAGTTGACTCCCTCTTTTGGCAATCAAAGTGGGGTCTAATTCTGTGTCCACTGCCATTATAATACACCATGTTCCAAATTATTATGCAAATTGATTTTAAGCTTCATAGGTTTTTTTTTTTTCTGTAAATGAAACCCTTTGATGGTATTGTGTCTCAGGGTTCTTTGGATCACTGAAATCAATCTCATATACCTGTGATAATTAGTTTGGCAGGTGAGCTCAATAAAAGGAAAACTGGATGTTCTACAATATTACGCAGGCCACAGTTTTCGAGTAACATGGGAAAGAAAAAGGATCTCTCTGCTGCCGAAAAGCAACAAATAGTGCAATGCCTCGGGCAAGGGATGAAAACATTAGATATTGCACGAGAACATAAGCGTGATCATCGTACTGTGAAGAGGTTTGTGGCGGATTCTCAGCACAGACATGTCCGTGCAGATAAAAGCACGAAGAAAGGTTTCTGCCAGGCTTGTTCATCGGATTAAGAGAGCAGCTGCTAAAAAGGCCTTACAAACCAGCAAACAGATATTTGAAGCTGCTGGTGCCTCTGGAGTCCCTCGAACCTCAAGGTGTAGGATCCTTCAAAGGCTTGCTGTGGTGCATAACCCTATTATTCGGCCACCCCTACACAGTGCTCACAAGCAGAAACGGTTGCTGTGGGCCCAGACATACATGAAGACCAATTTTCAAGCAGTCTTGTTTACTGATGAGTGCCGAGCAACCCTGGATGGCCACCATGTCCCAACAAGACTACGATGTCAGCAAGGAGGTGGAGGAAATGACCTTTGCAAAATATATAGAGTTTCTGACTGAGAACTTTCTTCCAGAGTTTCTGACTGAGAACTTTCTTCCATGGTACAAAGAGCAAAAACGTGCCTTCAGGAGCAAAATCATTTTCATGCATGACAATGCACCATCTCATGCTGCAAAGAATACCTCTGTGTCATTGGCTGCTATGGGCATAAAAGGAGATAAACTCATGGTGTGGCCACCATCTTCCCCTGACCTCAATCCTATAGAGAACCTTAGGAGTATAATCAAGCAAAAGATCTATGAGGGTGGGAGGCAGTTCACATCAAAACAGCAGCTCTGGGAGGCTATTCTGACATCATGCAAAGAAATACAAGCAGAAACTCTCCAGAAACTCACAATATCAATGGATGCTAGAATTGTGAAGGTGAGATCAGAGAAGGGTTCCTATGTTAACATGTAACTTGGCCTGTTAGGATGTTTTGGAGTTAGATTTTTATTTCAGTGAAAGTGACCTAATGCTGCAAATTCAACAAATGAGCATTTTCAGTTCTTTAACACATATCAAATGTTTAGAAACTCTACCAGGGGCGGACTGGGCCGGGTTCCTGGGGGGCAATTGCCCTCCAGGCCGCCGGTTTAGTGACAGTTCAGGGCCGCCCGGCCGCCTGATACTGCCGGCAGCCGCCCTGAACTTTGAAAAGATCTGAGATGCAGGCTGCCAGCGGCCGGCTGTCAGCGCGGTGTGGCCGCAGTGGGATCGCTCTTGGCTTCAACTCGCAGCAAGGGCTGCTTTGTCCTGGCAACCGGCGGGACGCCAGGCGGGGGCGGGATTGGAGTCACTGACTGAGTCAGTGCGAGCGGCCGTTTGTTGGCGCGGTGCGGCCGCAGCCGCCGGACTCACCTCTGAGCAGAGCTCTCTCTGATAGGCAGTGCCAACGCGGGACCGGTCCGGGATTCCGGGCAGCAGCGGGTGCGTTGTCATGGCATCCGTCCTGCCTGCGGGACGCTGGGATTGGATGAGAGCGCCACTGCGCCAGCCAGCCCACAAAGACAGGGAGGGAGGGTTCAGAGCGGTGTGTAGCGTGCGTACTACGTCAGCACGCAGTGAACCTTCTGTGAACCCGGTCCCTCTAGAGCGGAGCGCAGACAGACAGTGCAGATAGCCAGGGACGGCCGGCCGCCATACTGTTTGAAATTGTGATACTGTCTGGCTGCTCTGCTGACTGCTGTGCTGGTGAGACTGGAGTCTGGTGGCCCCACAGGCAGTGCCGATGGATTGACTGAGGACTGGAGGCCAGCCAGGCCAGTCTGAGTCCCCCACCCCCTCCCTGCCTGGTGCTGCTGCTGCAAAGACAAGTGCACTACTGCTGCCTGCCTCGCCTGTGTAAATGTAAGTGCACTGCTTACTGCAGTGGTGTAACTAGGTATCATGTTTCCCGGGGCAAAGATCCATGTCGGCGCCCCCCCACCCCAGAGTAGGTGAGGACCAGGGGAGGGAGGGTGCTGTCAGCCTTGTAGCCCTGGGTGAGGAGCGGGGGGGGGAAAGGAGGGTGCTGTCAGCCTTGTAGCCCTGGGTGAGGACCTGGGGGGGGCCTCCACATAGTATATTGCGCCCCCATAGTCCTCCATATACATTCCCATAGTCATGTGTATACTATAATGCACCCCCATATACATTCCTATAATCATCTGTGTAGTATAATGCACCCCCATATACAGCCCCATAGTCAGATGTATACTATAATGCACCCCCATATACATTCCTATAATCATCTGTGTAGTATAATGCACCCCCATATACAGTCCCATAGTCATCTGTATACTATAATGCACCCCCATATACATTCCTATAATCATCTGTGTAGTATAATGCGGCCCCATCGTCCTTTGTATATTATTATGCTGTTCCCCATAGCCTCCCATCTCTGTACTCATTTACTTGATTTACAAGTAAAAAAAAAAGGTAAATACTCACCCTGGTCCTCACTGGCTGCTCCGGTCTCCTCTCCCAGCGTCTCTCCTGGCTGCTACACTGCAGTGTTCAGCACGGCGGTGCACAGGGATGACGTCATCTGTCGCCATGCCGCACTTACAGAGAGGCCAAGAGACAGTGGCGGCCGGGACCGGAAATGTATATTTAAACTATAGAGAGCGGGAGCTTGAATTCCCACCGGGCACCCCCGCGAATATCGCCTTCTGTTCAGCAGCAGGTGGCACACCACCCCTGGGTGGGCTTGGGCGCGCAAAATGCGGCCGGCGAAGAGACACCGGATGGTGCAGCAGGGGGCTCGATGGCGCCCCCTGACTGCTGCGCCCGGGGCAAATGCACCCCCAGCCCCCCCCTGGATACGGCCCTGGCTTACTGTGTGTGTGTGTGTGTGTGACTCTGAGTTTGGTGTCCACACTGATAATTCCATAATAAATCACTGTTGCTGTTGGCCATGATGATATATATAGTGACTGAGCCTTAGGGGAGGCCAGTCTGACTCCCCCACTCCCTGCCTGCTGCTGCTAGTGCTATGTAAATGTAAGGTTGGGTTCACATTTGTAGATGCCTCCGCAGCGTTCTGCGGAGGACATCTGCAAAGAGCCGGCAGGCGGCAGCCCTATCTTTTATAATGGGACGCACGGTGTCTGCAGATGCATGCAGACAGCCGTGCGCTCCCATTGCCCGCCATGAGTGATCTGTGCGCATGCGGAGGCATGCCCACAGATCACACACTCCCGTCCGCACCAAAAACCCGACCTGTCGCATTCCCGGTGTGGACGAGAGTGTGTGATCTGTGCGCATGTCTCCGCATGCGCACAGATCACTCATGGCGGGCAATGGGAGCGCACGGCTGTCTGCAAGCATCTGTAGGCACCGTGCGTCACATTATAAATGATAAGGCTGCGGTCTGCATGCAGAGGCTTGCAGATTCCCTCCGCAGAACGCTGTGGAGGCATCTGCAAATGTGAACCCAGCCTAAAGTGCCTGCTAGTTAATGCTTAGTGTGACGGACTGACTGTCCACAGTCCAGTCCAGATAATTCCATATAAGGCTGCCTTCACACTTGCAGATGTTTTGCAGCGTTCTGCGGAGGACATCTGCAAGCCTCTGCAAGGAGCCGACAGCCCTATCCTTTATAATGGGCCGCACGGTGTCTACAGAGGTTTGCAGACAGCCGAGGGCTCCCATTGCCCGCCATGAGTGATCTGTGCGCATGCGGAGGCATGCGCACAGATGATCACACACTCCCGTCCGCACCGAAAACCCGACATGTCGCGTCTCTGGTGCAGACGAGAGTGTGTGATTTGTACGCAGGCATGCGCGCGCATACAAATCACATATGGCAGTGAATGGCACAGTGCATGCCTATTTCCTGCGTTCAGATGGTGGGTCCCCTCTGCAGAACGCTGCGGAGGGGAATGCAAATGTGAAGGCAGCCTTAGTGGCCATCTGATCCTGCACTGCATGATGTATTATTATTCATCATCATATATTCTCTCATATTGACCAATTGTTAGTAGATCAATATATCATATGCACTATACTGCACCCACCCCCGTGCATATACTGCACCCTGTATCTAGTAGGCATCCAGCACCTCCTGCTCCTCACCCGCGGTAGCACCTCCCCCCCCCCCCTTCCCGCTCCTCCCTTGGCCTCAGGCGGCAGAGGGGCTGGCGGCCCGTCATAATGGGCCTCTGCACTGTGCTTGCCACCCAGGCTGAGATCTGCCAGCCAGCCCCTGAACTCTACTGTGCCTAATAATTTGGACCAGGGCATTTAGAGTTTGTTTTAATTTTAAAAATTATACTGTTATCATTGGGCGGTTTTTCAATAAAATTCAATGTATACTCTAACGGGTGATGACTTTTATTACACTGATTGTCATTTGCACCGACCATTTAGGAAAATCAGAGAAAAAGAACATTTGCATAATAATTTGGAACATGGTGAAGACTTATCCCAATTTATAGTCAAGCCAGACATTCCTCCAAAATTCTTCACTATCTCCATAGCATTCGCCAAAGACTCCCTGGGGTTTTTCAGGAATAGGAGGATATCATCAGCGTATAATGATATTTTCTCTTCAATGCTCCCATATTGGTAGCCTTTTACCCTGCCAGAGGTTCTAATCCGTGCCCCGAGCTGTTCAATGGCCACTACATACAGCAGTGGAGACAACGGGCAACCTTGTCTAGTGCCCCTGTGCAGCACAAATTCTTCAGAAAGTTCCCCATTTACTTTAACTTGAGCCGTTGGAGCAGAGTAAAGCAACCTCACCCAACACTGTCAATGCTTTCCGAGCCTCCAGCGAGGAAGAGTCCTCTCCATTTACATTGCACAGAGCAGAGCTATATGAATGGAGAGATATCATACAGGCCCCATACTGATGACAGAAGTTGTGTCCAAATGATCAATCGGCTCATGTCTATCTCTGCTGACTACACACAATTGTTCTATTCGGGTGGTATTTCCGATGGTCTCTAAGTGATAAGTGTTCAGACTTCTCTACCGGAGGTGTGCCAGATCATTCTCTCATCTGTCATCCTTTGTAGGGAGGCCCCGAACCCACGTATGTTATATAGACAACCAATTCACTGTGACATGAGCATATTTTAGTCTAATGGAATTGGAATCTTAAGAAATAACTTAAACAATAAAAATACCATCGCTGCTTGTTCCCAGTCAGTCTCTGTATTTCTTGGTCAGTCCCAAAGAACTTGTGATTCTTACAGCCAATCAGTTGCCAGAGCGGTGACCAACATAACCAGTGATTGGGATCATGGAGGAGATGTCTTAGAAATTCAACTTATGTTTCAGTCAGTACGAGACAGGAGAGAATAGAACATCTACACGTTCTATCTCCTGATATGTTTCCCCTTATTATCTCCAGTCATTGTATTATTACACAGGATCTTTATGATGTTACATCGTCATCTTCTCCCCATTCAGGTCCCTACAATATCGGATCCTCTCACATCTTCTATACAAGAAAATTCTCCTGATTGACCATCAAGGATGGATCTGGACAGGGACAAGATGGCGGAGAGGATCTTCCACCTCACCCTAGAGATCCTCTTCCTTATTACTGGAGAGGTGAGAGATTGTGATGACAATGTCACATGACATCATTCTTATCTATGGACAGAATAACAGATGACAGAACTGGAGAGGTGAGGACTCTGGAAATGTCTGGAGACTGGAGATTTATTAATGTGTCTCTCCATAACCAGGATTACACAGTAGTGAAAAGCTCTAGTGATCTGTGCTGTCAGGACCCTGTGTCTGAGGGAAGAGCCCTGAGCCCAATCACGGGGCCTCCACCTCACCCCCTGATACATGAGGACATCAATGACCAGAAGATCCTAGAACTCACCTACAAGATGATTGAGCTGCTGACTGGAGAGGTGACACTGCTGGGAATGATGCTGGGACATTATACAGTAATAGTATGAAGGGATCGGGGGATGATGGTATCATTGTATATGTCAGGTTCCTATAAGGTGTCAGGACGTCACCGTCTATTTCTCCATGGAGGAGTGGGAGTATTTGGAAGGACACAAAGATCTGTACAAGGACATAGTCATGATGGAGGTTCCCCAGCCCCTCACATCACCAGGTAATAGACAGGACTAAATACACACGGCCTATAATGATCTGTATGTAAAGAATGAATTCAGTCCCTGTATGTGTCTCCTCCAGGTCTAGCCAGTAAGAGGACAACACCAGAGAGATGTCCTCGTCCTCTTCTCCCACAGGACTGTAAACAAGAAGATCCCGATGTTCCTCCGGATGATCAGGTAGATGGAGAGAAGGTGTGATGAGATCTCCCTATGATGTGTAGACGGCTGTGAAGGTCTTGTGCTCAGTCTTGTTTTATCCTCCAGTATTATATGTTTTATACTTGTGTAATGAGAACGGTGGAGATGGCAGGATTACAGCTGATCATAGATGGGACTTCTCCATCTGTCTGTGACTTTTACAATATTTGTTTCAGGGTGAAGATCTGACCCATATTAATACTGCAGAGACATATGTGAGGGGTGATGAGCGGTGTAAAGAGGAGATTCCTACATATGACTACCCAGGTGAGTAGTAACCACTAAATGCAGAGAAGTCACAGATTCTTTTCAGTCACCGGCTGTGGCTGCTTTATCGGTGGTTACGTCCGGCCATATCTTAATCATGTGATCACCATTTTACTGCTAGACCACAATATTCTCCTCCCCCTGAAATTGTTGAAGTTAATTTGGGCATTAAAGGCCCTTTTTCTCTCGTAGACTGCAAGCCCTCGCGGACAGGGCCCTCTCCCCTCCTATACCTGTATGACTTGTCTGTTCACATATATTGTACTTGTCCTCGTCTACCCCTTCCTTATGTAAAGCGCCATGGAATCTCATAGCGCTATGTAAATAAATAATAATAATAATAATTTGGGCATTGAAGGCCCTTTTTCTATTTACCTTTCATCCTGGAGATTCTATCTACCTCCTGGAATTAGATGATGCAGTGCAAGGCACTGGATTGGGAGTCACTAATACTTTTTTTACTTTATTTGTCAAAGTAGCTGCAATGGTCTATCATAAATGAGTGTAACTCCAGTTGGAATCCTCCCTCCGAACATACATTCTTGTTTGGGATGTAATACTTTTTTTTTTCTAGGTTTTCTTTTTTAACAATTTCATTTTGTATGTTTGATTGTGGTGGGATGGTCCTGCCTCACTTGTGTGAGGCTGCAATTTTCTGGTAGACTTTAAATAAAGGTCTTCATTGTCTCTGCCAAATGCCCTAGATCTAAATTTAAGACACCTCTTTGCTTTAAGAAACTCATCAGGAGACTTCCAGTTCCGGCGCCCACATGAATGGTTGCTGAAGAGAGCTCCACACCTCCCCACACTTTTCCACACCTCCCCTTGCATTACCGGTCCCCAGCACATACCATATGGCACCAAAGGCTGACACAGGCGTGGCTCGGATGTCTGCACACAGCAAATAGCGAGGTTCATAAACAGAAGTGGGGCTGCGGTAAGGAAGACCTCCCCTCTCACCAAAAGGACAGGCAAAGCTAAGATGGTGCCAGACATGCAGGGAAGTAAGAGGACCAACAGGCATTCAATGCATAGTACTTCCCAGCAGGAGTCACAGCAAGGCCTAGAGCTGCAGCCACAGGAGGAGGAGGGGGTAAACAAGGGAGAACAGGAGACAGAGCTGGACATTCTGTACAGAGCATTAGCAACAAAAGTGGCAAGGCTGCTGGCACCTGAGATAAAAAGCACCCTGGAGCAGACCGTAACAGTCTCTCTGCAATGGATGTAAGCATCTATTACCCAACAGGGAGAAAACGGGCAGAAAATAGGATAAGTGCAACAGAAGACAAAATAAATAGACTCCAATCTGATTTGGGCAAAACTATTAACCTGAACCACCAATTAGCAGAAAAAAATGACGACTTGGAGAACAGATCCAGGAGAAATAATCTCAGATTAATAAGCATCCAGGAGTCCATATCACCTAACATGCTGATGGACATTTGCAGAGATGAACTGCCTAACGCACATTGTATTGCAGGCTCATTGAAGGTGGAAAGATCCCACAGGGTAGACCCACCTACACTACAATTGCAACAATCTCCGGCAGCAAGGCCCAGACCAGTAATGGTAATATGTCTAGATTTCTTGGACAAAATGGACATTTTATAGAACTACAGAAAAGCCAATTCACATATGACAATACGAGGCCACAAAGTTCTCATATTCAGTGACTATTCTGTGGAAGTTACTATAAAGAGCAGAGCATTCAGTGAGCTGTGCACGGAGCTGGTGTAAAGGAAAATTAAGTTTAATTTGCCAATCCCAGTCACTCTGAAGATCTTCTCTCTGGGAGGAAGCAAGGAGACATTTTGTTACGCCCAAAGGGCGTGGAGATGTAAAGTGAACTCACTGGTGGAGTAGTGGTAGCTGAATACCCGATACAGCAATAGACTGGAAGGTATCTTCAGTAAACGAAGGATATTTATTTAAGGAAATGCTTAACAAAAAGGAAAAGTGTCTGAGGAGAGGACTCTCTGAATCACGACACTGAACTCTCCTGGAGGAGCAACCGGTGAGGAAACCCCTATACCGGAATTATCGTGACACAGCCTCCTGGAGGTCTAAATGCTGCGAATCCAGGACCAGATGGGAGACTCGTACAGACCATAGCAGTAGAGTTACAAATACTAAGGAATGCTGGCTGAGTCAGTGGGATTTGTAATATCATGTGATCCAGGAGTAACGGACTGCCAGCAGAGGATTCTGTGGAGAGAGAGAAGTAAGTATACTGCAGAGCAAGATAAACAACAGTCTTCAAGTGCAGAGCAGGTGTGGGACCTGGACTTTGGCAAAGTTCCTAAGGAATGAACACGTTACCCAGGCACCTACCAAAGGGGGAAGAGACCGGCCCTACAGCTGAGGGTATGACACATTTGTGGCTTCAGATCAAGCGCACAACTTCATACAGCAACATTTTTTTTTATTCAGAACAACATGCAAGCAGGAGAGAGAGACGAAAGATTGCGAAACAGATGATGGAGCTAACAGGAGAGCGGAAACAAGATGTCTGGAGGAAACTTTTTGAAGTGCAAACTTATTTCCTTGCCCCCAACGCAAGGTGGATTGCTTTATCATTTAATTAACTGGATTACTCAGAACTATTTTTTTATTATTGTTTTTTTTATACTGAATATGTGGGGATGCAGAGGGAGGGGAAACTGGTATTTGCAACCCAGCAAAAAGAGGTAATCAGGGTTGCAAAGAAGGATATGTAGAGGTCCCTAAATTACATGCTGGAAAGAAGAGAAATTGTTATAGAGGGTAAGCTCTACGGGGTAAGGTGATTTAGATATGAGAGAGAGAAATGAGGAGAAGTCGGGAATACTAGACGTCTGGGAGGAGAAGGAGGGAAGTAAGAGAAAAAACAGAAAAGGGTTTAAGTTACTGTTGTTCGTATTAGTTATAAGAAATGAAAATTGTGACATGAAACGTGAAAGGCTTACAATCCCCACATAGAGAATGGCAGTACTGAGACACCTGGCAGTACTGAGATGTCACTATGCTACAGGAGACACATTTAAATGAACAGGATTTTGATAGAATGAATAAATTGTGGGTGGGGGAGGTGTATTTGTCCCAAGCTAAAAACAATATGTCAGGGGTAATGGTTTTAATCCATAAACAGACAAACTGCAGAGTAATAAATCACAAAACAGACACAGAAGGAAGGCTGCGATCACTATTATTAGCCTAATTGGAAGGTTCAACTGCTAAATGTTTATGCCCCTAATAAAAATAACAATCACTACTTTATAGATCTGGAGAAACTATTACTGGAGGAGATGGAAAGAAACGTCATAGTAGGGGGTGACTTTAACTCCGTAGTTATCATTAGGGAAGACCAAACACTGGGGGGGAAAGGAGTGTAGTGTGGAAAGATCACAAGTCATAGTGTTGGCTCCTCTAATGGAACATGCTAAATTAATTAACATATGGCGAAAAGCTAACCCAACAGGTCATAAATACACCCACTTTTCACATGTGTATAAGACATGGTCCAGAATAGACTATTTCATGGCATCTCAAGAAATAACGAGAGCCAACAAAATAGAAATAAAAAGACTTGCTCATATCAGATCAATCACCACTAGTATTCTCATTAACTGATATCTTCCCAAAGGGTATGGACGTACTGCGGAGATTTACCACCTTTCTAGCACAGGATGAAAATTTCAGGCAAACCTGAAGGGATGATGGTTAGAATATCGTCAGGATAATGAAGAGCACGAGGACGATCCACATTTATGTTGGGATGCAGGGAAGGCGGTCATGCGAGATAGAATAACAGGATACATCAATGCAAAAAAGAAACGAGAAGCTTAAATGGAAGCCAACAAGAAGACAAGACAGCTTACACAATTATATTAGTGATCCCTCACTGCTCAGTCAGGATAAATGGTTAAAATCTAAAATAAATTTTGAGCTGTGGTTAGACAGAAAGGAGCGATTAACCGGACACAAAAATACAGACAAACAAAACACTATTAGCAAAAATTGCAAAGGGGAATACAACGAGCACCTTTATATCCAATATAAAAAACGCTGAGATGATCACCCATAAAGACCCAAAAAAGATAAATGAAGTACTGGCAAGATATGATGCAAAAATATACAAAAGATCTGCAACAGAGAAAGGGAAGGGGAAAAGCTCCCTCAAAAATCTAAAACTCCCTAAAATGACGAATTTACAGAGCGAACTTCTTAATGCTCCGGTGGGGCTCATGTAGACCTATCTCATTAATAAATCAAGATGTAAAAATTCTGTCTAAAATATTATTAGATAGATTAGTGACAATACTACCATCCCTTATAGTGCCTCACCAGGTAGGATTAATTAAGGGCAGGGCAGCAATCTTTAATATTAGGACAGTATTGTCAGTTCAGCACGGTATTAGGAGAGCGAATATGCAAATAGAGTCTGTGGAGCCTCGTTTAGGAGTCTCAAACACAGGACTAGCCTAATATCCCTCCAGGGAAGGACCTAGCCAAGGGGTGGCTCCTTGCGGAGAACACCATAACCACCATATTAAGTGGCCCTTTCAGTCAATATCCAGCTCTTTACGAGTTTAAAGATATGACAAGATCAGTGAATGCTTCATGATATTAGGGGAGCGGGCCTGATGGACCGGATTTCAGGCTTCCTGGCCATCGATGCCAAATGGCTTTCGATAATGTTGATTGGAATGGCTTAAAATGGTGTTGGATAAATTTGTGATAACTGGAGATTTCAGGAGTTTTTAAAAGCAATATACACAAATCCAAAAATCTCCACACCAGGTTTCCTATTGAACACCTTTCAACTGCAGAAAGGCACCCGACAAGGAGGCCCGTTTTGATCTGGCTCTAGAACCACTTGCCCGCCAACTGATAGAATCTGATGATTTTATAGGCATGAAGGTGGGGAAAAGGGAGGTTAAGCTTTTATGCTTTGCGGATGATATGCTACTACAGGGTAGGCCATTCATATGGATACACCTAAATAAAATGTGAACGGTTGGTGATATCAACTTCCTGTTTGTGGCACATTAGTATATGAAAGGGGGAAAACTTTTCCAGATGGGTGGTGGCCATGGCAGCCATTTTGGATCCAACATTAATTAGGTGTATCCATATAAATGGCCCACCCATATAAATGGCCCACCCTGTATTTCTAGCTGACCCAGAAAGTCAGTTGGTGAAGGTTCTGGATAGACTGGCTTACCTTGGGTCCTTCTCGGGATACAAAATTGTCAACAAGTGTCAACTGTTATATCTTAGAAGACCGAATATTAAAATAATATCAAAATTAGAAGCAGCCCTGACCCCACAGCATATAGGTTATCTGGGAATTAAAATAGGAAAATAACCATCATTATATAGACTTAATTATTCACATCTGACAGAGAGATAGTCAGAGAGCTAGATAGGTGGAAAGATCTGAATTTGTCACTGTTTGGAAGAGCTCATATTTTAAAGATAAGTTTCTCGAGATTTCTCTACCCAATGCAGAAAATACCGTTACTATCAAAACATGGTGACATAAAGAGACTACAATCTGCTTTTGTGACGTTTCTTTGGCAGGGAAAAAGGCCAAGAATCTCATATAATAAACTGTCTTTACAGAAGGGGAGGGAGGAATCCAGATACAATTGATAAGGCCATATAACTTAGTAGCCCTGAGAAGGCATATAAGAGACAAGGTACTTTTCACATCTTGATTTAGAAAAGGAACTGGTGAGACCATTAGACCTTAAAGTAATTTTATATATAAAGCAAGCAAACTCCCAACTGTTGTGAAGCTCAGCTGCTTAATCAAGGACACTATAGGGACCTGGAGAGCACTATGTAGAACTTACACCCTTTTGTACACCTTATCGAAACATATGCCTATATGGCAAGACGGGGAAACAAAACAAAGTATTCCAGGAAGGGCTCAGAGAAGCTGGGGGATCTGTTTGAGGGAGAGGAAGGGAGAGTTTACTCATTGCAAGAGTTTGCGGAACAGTATAGAATCAGAGAAAACCAGATACTACAGTTTAGGGTAAAGCCACACTGGCGTATGCGTAATCAGAGCGATTTAGATGGATGACAGTCGCAACGCGATTATCGCACCCATAGGAGTTACAATGGTAAATCTCCTGCGATATACACGTGCAATCGCAGTATGATGTAAAATTTTCTTGCATTGCGGTCACGCGGGTTTGACGCCAGTGTGGCTTTATCCATATTCAGGTAAATCAGTTCTATAACTCAATAATAAAAGATATAGGGAAGGTACAGAAAAAGGGTAACTTTGACATGTTAATAGGCCAAGGGGTGAATCAGTAATCCCTATCATCAATCTACATAAACATTAGAGACAACTCCAAATGAAATGGAAACCAATAATTATTCTCAAATGGGAACAAGGGGAAGAAGAGTCAGAAATACATCACAATGTACTGAAAGGATGGGGAACCGCACAGAAAGCTATAATAAATGAGCAATGGAGAAAAATGCAATTTAAGATAATACACAATGCAATTTATACATTTGACTCCTAGCAGGAGACCTGCACATTACTTAACCGCATGTCCAAAATGTAACCTCCCGAAGGCGGACATGATGCCCTGTATATGGGAATGTGCCAGAATACAAAGAGTACGTGAGGAAACGATAAATTATATAAGGAAAATTATAAAAATAACAAAAAGATATTCCAGCATGTGAGTGTTTATAGCGAGAAGGATAAAGGAAATGTGTATATACCTATAATAATTCATTTAGTACTACTGATGGTAAATGAAATGCATTCTCCGACATTGGTTAGACTCCAGAACACCAGAAATTATAGAGATAATAACATTGAAAACATTGATGACACATGATAAGCTTGACACAGAAAGCCGCAAAGAAACAGCAACAGAGAGCGAGAGAGAGGGAGAGAGAGAGAGGGAGACAGAGAGAGAGGGAGAGAGAGAGACAGAGAGAGAGAGAGAGACAGAGAGAGAGAGAGGAGGAGAGAGAGAAGAGAGACAGAGGGCTTTTCACCAAATCAAGGACGTTTATTGAGGAAAATAACAGCCAGAAATCTCATCAATCATGAAAACCTTTAGGTGCACGACTTTATACAGTGAGGAGCATCTAGGGGGAACTATTGGTAAACTGAGATAATGTCATAAGATAAGAGAAGATAGGGTGGTTATGTTTTATATATGGTCAATATGGGCACGTTGCTCATAAGTCATGTTTGAAAAATTATTGAGACAGAAAAAAATGCACTCACCCCACAGGGACACACACACACCACACAGACCCCTCCCCCACAGGGACACACACACATACTCACCCTATAGGGACACATGCACTCACCCTATAGGGACACACATCACACAGACGCAGATGTGCACAACTCGCCTCGTACGTGTGCTATCTTTAATTTCCAAAAATAAACATCTGTTTAAAAACAGCCAATGTGCAACACATGAGCTGTCTATTATGTGTAAGTGTGAGGTAATATATACTGCCGGCCGGGGGAGGGTTTACTGTTGGCTGGAGATTTATCAAGCTGCCTATAGCAACCAATCACAGCTCAGCTTTTATTTTGCTATACTTCATTAATATGACATATTCAAATTCTATTTTGTTATAGCTAACAGCAGTTATTTATTGACCCGGGCGTAGCCGGGTAGTACAGCTAGGCTAATATATAAAGCTGAATGTGTGTGTGTATGTCCGAGATTTGCATCTGCACCGTCGCAACTACAGCCACAAATTTTGCACAGTCACACGTCTGGACCCCAAAAGCATCATAGGCTATGTTGTGAGGCGAAATTTTAATCCCGCGCGTTCCAATTCACCAAACAATTTTGCCTTTATCTACATAATGGGGAAAAAGTGAAAGGAAAAGTGTTGGAGGCAAATTGACAGCTGCCAGATGTGAACAAGGGGGACTTAAAGAATGAGAGCAATGGCGCCAAAGAGTGTATACCATACAGTTGCTGAGGTGGGGCCCCGACATAGGATACTCACCACACACGGGGATATGAACACACACACAAAATGCGCCACACACTACCACGTGCTTGAACACATATACCACCCTCACCACACATACACTAACCTCGCCACATAATCGCACTAAAACACACACAAGTCTGGTATTATCCTTCAAAAATATAAATCTGATTAATAAGCAGCACAACTTCAAGCAAAACAAATGTACCATATCTAATGTATAAAGCTGAATATGTGTATGTGTTATCTCAATGGTCCACCAAACTGTTACCGTATCTCACCTTTACATTGCATACCACTTCAAAATCACCCAGAATTCCCTTTCACGGGCTCTTAGATGAATGATGAGTACAATTATCTTTTAAATAAGTGATCACTTTATTAGTTTAAGTCATATAACAATTCATAAAAATATTAAAAAAACTACATGAAGGTACCCTAGTGATTACCAATAATTTATAACCAGGTCTAGGACTGAGACCAATTATATTAACATTATACAGTATACATTATATAGTACCAGTTATACCAGGTTCATAAGGACATATTGCTTAAATTTGTTTGGCACTATAAGTGGCTGCACTATCTATTATATTAATCATGGGGCTCTGATATACATAATGTGCACCTATGTACTAACAGGTGAACCTTTCTCTGACCTAGGTTACACGTGTATGGTGCTGCCCCAGTGCTCCAATTATAATTGTCCCTGCTTAGTTCACATACCTGGTGTATAGTAACGCTGTACTGCTTGTGGTCTCAGTCCTAGTACTCCACCGCCAACGTACGTTTCGTAATCTTCCTCAGGGCGTAACCTTGCTCCCGAATTTCTACTTTTTATACCCCCTGTACTGATCATTAACGATCTGCAGCCGCCGTCATTACGGCGCATCACTTCCGGCTCGCACGTCACGTGTATAATACTAGGACCTCCCACATCCTGCCCGTGAACCGCAAACAAGCGCTTCCGCCTGCCAGCGGGTCACGTGACTGGTGCCGTGTCTGGGTGCGTGCTGAGCCTGTCATGCGCACTCCCGGAGGCTGCATTTGTTTATGGTCGGAGCTGGGAAGGACCTTTTAACCCTTACTTTACCATTTTTACTACTTACTACGGGCTCATTATATTATATGTTGTACGATCTGATCTAACCCCTACAGGGCCATATTATACTTTTTTATTAAAATGACATGGGTACTATGGCTACAACCTCAACTAATTATGTGTACTATTTATTCTCAACTCATGCTCTTCAACCTGGTTATACTACATGGCCAGATGATTGTGACAAACTACTCTCACAGTGTCCTTATGACCGGGTAACTAGCCAGCCATCTATAAGTGACATATAATTCAAATAATAATTTAAAGTGACAGTACATTTATATATAAAGTGACAATACATTCATGTATAAAGTGACAGTGCATATATTATAAATAAATAAACGTGCATATTATAATAATTTAAAAATTCCACTGCGTACATATGTTTATAAACCAGCATGTTAATATCACATTCCGACCATTTTATGTTATATAACAACTCCCTCCTCACCATTATCTATATTATACATATATTATTACTCCACTGTGACCCATTGTCTACCCAACTCGCCCTTGAACCCTGTATATTAAACCATCTCCACAATCCTATATATCAATTAGGCATGGGTGACCACAGACTTGTACAACTTTCCAGAGCCCTTACCCATTTATCATCATATGTTTCCCCTTCCCTCCCCTCCCCTAACAATACATATATTTTTCTCACTCCCCCACATATCATATATATACATTTACAGAAGAGGTCTTCTTCTTTGGGGGTTCAATTTCTGCTGTTATTCGTATCCACCTGATCATATTTCTTCCAAGGGTATAAACTTTCATTAAAATACTTTAAAATTAATAAAATATAAAAAACAATAATTAAAACCAATATACATGCAAGGTTTCAATATGGTATAAACTACATGTAACCAACTTCAACCAACTCCTCCTTTCTCTTGTCTCACACTACCTATAAGAAGGCTCCAAACCCCTATTAACATTTAGGCCTTGTGGAGCCAATGTACCTAGACGGTATATCCATTTGCTCTCGGTCTGAGCCAATTTCCTTGCCAAATTGCCTCCTCTATTGCCCATTTTGACCATATCAATTGCTTTTACCTTCAGTAAGGATGCGTCACACCCGTGATATAGTTTGAAATGCTTGGGGATGGTCTTCAATTTGGCCACCTCCTCATCATCTTTAGCCTTCTCTATATCTCGGATGTGTTCCCTAACTCTGATCCTTAGTTCACGTGTAGTGAGCCCCACGTAAAATTTTCCACATGGACATTCTCCCTGATACACAACCCCTTTTGAGCTGCATGTCAGGTAGTCCTTAATGCTATACTTTTTACTACCATCAAAATTGGTGAATTCCCTAGACTTATACATATTCATGCCACCTTTACAATTTTTACAGGGAAAGAATCCTTTTAAATGAAGCCATGTTTCCGATACCTCTCTCTTTTGTTCCCAGTGGCTTTTAACCAGCAGATCCTTCAAATTCTTTGATCTGCGAGCTGTTATACTGGGCCATTCAGGAAGGTAACCTTTCAAAACTGGATCTGAGGTTAAGATACCCCAATGTTTGGCTATCACTTGCCGCATTTCTCTCCATTGTTTATTATAAGTTGTAATAAATCTTACTACCTCATGATCCTTATGATCTTCCTCCTTCTCCTTCCTTTTGTATAGGAGATCATTCCTGGCTGTGTTTTTTGCTCTCCAATATCCTTGATTAATTGACCTCCTACTATACCCCCTATCCACGAATCTCTGCTGCAAATCCTTAGCCTGTGCCTCAAATAGGTCACTTGTGGAACAAATCCTCTTGGCTCTTAAAAATTGGCCAATAGGAATCCCTCGTATAGTTGACACTGGATGAGATGATGACGCATGTAGCAGAGAATTCGTGGATGTGGGTTTCCTGTACATATCGGTCACTATATATCTATTTTTTTCGGTTTAATCTGGATATCGAGGAACTCAATTTCCCTTCCATACTTGAAGGACAGTCTGATGTTGAGATTGTTGTTATTCAATCTCCCCATCAGCTCTTTCAATTCACTCTCCTCCCCCTCCCAGACAAAAGAAATATCATCGATGAAGCACATCCAGTTATGCGCATTCTCGATGCCGGGTACTGGGTTCACGGAAAAGATCTCTCTTTCCCATGCCCCCAGGAAAAGGTTCGCATACGAGGGGGCACAACTGGCCCCATCGCTGTTCCCCTCTCCTGGAGGTACACCTGGCCGGAGAACAAGAAGCAATTATGTGTCAGCACATACCTCAATAACACCAAGAGTAATTCCACTATATCTCTCTCCATATTACTATTCTCCAAATAGAATCTTACTGATTTTATACCATCTTCGTGCTTAATTGAGGTATATAGTGCTTCCACATCTGCGGTGACCATTAACTCATTCTCCGCCAGGTGTAACCCATCGAGCCTGTGCAATGCCGCAGTGGTATCCTGTATATATGATGGTAATGTAAATACAAGCGGTTTGAAATAATAATCTATTACCTTACTGACGACATCACACATGCTCTCGATTCCCGAAATAATGAGTCTCCCTGGGGGGTCCAATGGGTCCTTATGTATCTTAGGTATAAGGTACATTGTCGCCATTTTAGGTTGCAGCTTATCCATAAAATCCACCAATTTTTTCGGTATAGTTCCCTCCTGATGTGCCCTGTCCAGGATTTCCATCAATTCCTGCTGATATTCCACAAGTGGATTATTGGCCAATTTTTTGTAGCAACCTGCCTCATTAAGGATCTTTTTTGCTTGTTTTACATATAGGTCACTGGGCCATACCACCAAATTCCCCCCTTTATCAGCAGGTTTAAAAAGTACATCCTGCCAGTCCATCATTTCTTTTAACGCCCTCCTTTCCTCCTGTGATATGTTTGAGGTATAGTTGGGCCTACTGGCAAGAGTTTCAATTTCCTCCGTTACTATCCTGGTGAAGATTTCTACCGCAGGGCACACATTAAAACTTGGGAACGACTTTTTAGTTGTTATCAAATTCTCTGGAAATGTACTTACTATTGAGGTCACATCCTCCTCCTCCCCCTCCTCCTCGATCGTCTCAAGTGCATTTATAATTTTAATCTCCTCTTCCGAAAAATGCTTACTCGGATCCTTTCTATGATGCAGCTTTTTGAGGATTAGTTTGCGCGAGAACAGGTGGATATCCTTAATGACTAAAAACGGGTCTAAAGATGTAGATGGGGAAAATGTTAGTCCCTTTTCCAACAATTTCAATTGTATATCGGACAACACATGGGAAGATAAATTAATTACCTTGTATTTATCATTTCTTTGAGCTTTTGCCCGGTTATTAAAGCCACGTTGTTCCTGGTTTTTACGCTTCACTGCTTGTCTAGTCCTGGCACCAGTCACGTGACCCGCTGGCACGCGGAAGCGCTTGTTTGCGGTTCACGGGCAGGATGTGGGAGGTCCTGGTATTATACACGTGACGTGCGAGCCGGAAGTGATGCGCCGTAATGACGGCGGCTGCAGATCGTTAATGATCAGTACAGGGGGTATAAAAAGTAGAAATTCGGGAGCAAGGTTACGCCCTGAGGAAGATTACGAAACGTACGTTGGCGGTGGGGTACTAGGACTGAGACCACAAGCAGTACAGCGTTACTATACACCAGGTATGTGAACTAAGCAGGGACAATTATAATTGGAGCACTGGGGCAGCACCATACACGTGTAACCTAGGTCAGAGAAAGGTTCACCTGTTAGTACATAGGTGCACATTATGTATATCAGAGCCCCATGATTAATATAATAGATAGTGCAGCCACTTATAGTGCCAAACAAATTTAAGCAATATGTCCTTATGAACCTGGTATAACTGGTACTATATAATGTATACTGTATAATGTTAATATAATTGGTCTCAGTCCTAGACCTGGTTATAAATTATTGGTAATCACTAGGGTATCTTCATGTAGTTTTTTAAATATTTTTATGAATTGTTATATGACTTAAACTAATAAAGTGATCACTTATTTAAAAGATAATTGTACTCATCATTCATCTAAGAGCCCGTTAAAGGGAATTCTGGGTGGTTTTGAAGTGGTATGTGTGTATGTGTGTGTGTATGTCCGGGATTGGCATCTACACCGTCGTAACTACAGCCACAAAATTTTTCACAGTCACATGTCTGGACCCCGAGAGCGTCATAGGCTATGTTGTGAGGCGAAATTTTAACCCGTGCGTTCCAGTTCACCAATTTTGACCCTATCTAAATAATGGAGAGAAAGTGACAGTTACCAGCTGACAGTTGTGAATGAAAGGGGCTTAATGACAGCACCAAAGGCTAACAGCATATACCAGCATATAGTCACTAAGGTGGGGCCCTGACATGGAATATTCACCACGCACGGGGACATGTATACACACCACATGCACACAAAGAGTAACAGCTAAGCTGGAGCCCCAACATTGGATACTCACCACGCAGCCGAACACAAACACACACATCACAAAGAGACAAACACAACACAGAGACACACACCACACAGACACTCCCCCACCACCCCCACTGGGACATACACACCCTATAGGGACACATGCACTCACCCCACAGGGACACACAGACCACAGGGACATACACACATACACACCCCACAGGGACACAGAGACACACACACCCCACAGGAACACACAGACCCCGTAGGGATGGACACACACCACAGAGACACCCCTCCCCCCACAAGGACACACACCACAGGGACCCCCCCACAGGGACACACGCACACCCCAGGGACACACACACCCCAGGGACACACACACCACACAAGGTATAGCGTAAAGGCTAAAAGTGTATAAAGCTAATGCAAATTTGGATGAGGAAAATGCATAAATGCAGAAACTGCTAAGGATATACATAGGATAAATGAGAATTTTAGTTAATGTAATGCATTACATATAAGCCTGATAACCAGCTTCAAGGTATTCTCATGTCTATCCGGTCCTACCGTATGCCTCTATCTGCGGTGTAAAAAAGCATTTGAGGATGTAAGTGCCTCTTGGTGCATTTTAAAACCTGTGTGTATGGGAGTGGTTGAAGACTTGATAAAAGAAGAAAATGAACTAGATGGTAAAATGGTCTGGCTATCGGGTAATGTAGGGTGCTCAGTCAAAAAACGCAATAATATTAACAAAATGACGAGCACACCTATAAGTGTAGGTGCTACCAAGAAAAAAACATTATTGTATACTTGTAATCAGCTGCACACTACACACTATAAGATATAAGTATATAAGGTATAGCGTAATGGCTAAAAGTGTATAAAGCTAATGCAAATTTGGATGAGGAAAATGCAGAAACTGCTAAGGATATACATAGGATAAATGAGAATTTTAGTTAATGCAATGCATTATATATAAGCCCGATAACATGCTAACATGTTTTTCTTGCTAGCACCTACACTTATAGGTGTGCTCGTTATTTTGTCAGATCCCTCAATTTCCCTGACTAAGACTCCGACCCCCTCATACATAAATATATATATATATATATATTGAAGGTTCTTAAAAGTAGCCACCTTTTGCCTTGAATACTGCTTTGCACACTCTTGGCATCCTCTTGATGAGCTTTAAGATGTAGTCACCGGAAATGGTCTTCACTTCACAAGTGTGCCCTGTCAGGTTTAATAAGTGGGATTTCTTGCCTTATAAATGGGGTTGGGACCATCAGTTGTGTTGTGCAGAAGTCTGGTGGATACACAGCTGGATAGTCCTATTGAACAGACTGTTAGCTGCTTTTTTTCTTGCCATAATACAAATTCTAAGTAAAGAAAAACAAGTGGCCATCATTACTTTAAGAAATGAAGGTCAGTCAGTCCGAAAAATTGGGAAAACTTTGAAAGTGTCCCCAAGTGCAGCTGCAAAAACCATCAAGCACTACAAAGAAACTGGTTCACATGAGGCCCGCCCCAGGAAAGGAAGACCAAGAGTCACCTCTGCTGCGGAGGATAAGTTCATCCGAGTCACCAGCCTCAGAAATCGCAGGTTAACAGCAGCTCAGATTAGAGACCAGGTCAATGCCACACAGAGTTCAAGCAGCAGTCACATCTGTACAACAACTGTTAAGAGGAGACTTTGTGCAGCAGGCCTTCATGGTAAAATAGCTGCTAGGAAACTACTGCTAAGGACAAACAACAAACAGAAGAGACTTGTTTGGGCTAAAGAACACAAGGAATGGACATTAGACCAGTGGAAATCTGTGCTTTGGTCTGATGAGTCCAAATTTGAGATCTTTGGTTCCAACCACCGTGTCTTTGTGCAACGCAGAAAAGGTGAACGGATGGACTCTACATGCCTGGTTCCCACCGTGAAGCATGGAGGAGGAGGAGGTGTGGTGGTGTTGGGGTGCTTTGCTGATGACACTGTTGGGGATTTATTCAAAATTGAAGGCATACTGAACCAGCATGGCTACCACAGCATCTTGCAGCGGCATGCTATTCCATCCGGTTTGCGTTTAGTTGGACCATCATTTATTTTTCAACAGGACAATGACCCCAAACACACCTCCAGGCTGTGTAAGGGCTATTTGACAAAGAAGGAGAGTGATGGGGTGCTATGCTAGATGACCTGGCCTCCACAGTCACCAGACCTGAACCCAATCGAGATGGTTTGGGGTGAGCTGGACCGCAGAGTGAAGGCAAAAGGGCCAACAAGTGCTAAGCATCTCTGGGAACTCCTTCAAGACTGTTGGAAGACCATTTCCGGTGACTACCTCTTGAAGCTCATCAAGAGAATGCCTAGAGTGTGCAAAGCAGTAATCAAAGCAAAAGGTGGCTACTTTGAAGAACCCAGAATATAAGACATATTTCCAGTTGTTTCACATTTTTTTATTAAGTATATAATTCCACATGTGTTAATTCATAGTTTTGATGCCTTCAGTGTGAATCTACAATTTTCATAGTCATGAAAATAAAGAAAACACTTTGAATCAGAAGGTGTGTGCAAACTTTTGGTCTGTACTGTATATATATATATGTATGAGGGAGTCGGAGTCTTGGTCAGGGAAATTGAGGAGTCTGAGTTGGAGGTTCGGCATACTGACTCCACAGCCCTGCTTAAAACTGTGATACCCCATAATAAATAACATTCACTGTATTGCTACTTTAGGTCGACAGCATTTTTTCCAATATCTCCTTTTATTTCTCCAGCATCCTCTTATTTTTTTAGGATAATAGAAGGCTTAAGGCCCCGTTACATGTAGCGATATTGCTAACGTGTCATATGCCACAGCGACTAGCGATGAGCTCGCTGAATGGCCAGGACCATTTTTCAGTCTCTGGTCTGCCGCTGTCACGCATGCATCGGCATGTGTGACAGGGCAACGACCAGCGATCCCCAGTCTGCGCCTGACACCCTGAACGATCCAAGCAACTGTTTGGTGTCGGCGCATCGCTGGGTGATCGCTGGTAAGTATGCCTGTGTGGCAGCTCATCATCGAGTACATAGCGATGTGTCAGCGATTCCGATCGCAACATCGCTATGTGTAACTCGGCCTTTACAGTTTTAGCAATAAGTGTTTATATTTTCAATTAAATCTAGAAAACCTATTTTTGGATAACAAATCCGTTGTGAAATTGCTGTGACTGGCCTAGATGTTAGAAAATTGTTTTCTCCTTAGTATCAAAAATCACATTCAGGAATTAAAATTAAGTGGAATGGAAAAATTATTATTTTTTACTAAAATGTTGATGTAGCCACCATTTTTTAATTTTCATAAAGAGTAGAAGTAAACAAATCAACCTTAAAACTTATATTCCAACTTCTGAATCCGACAATGCCCGATATACGGCTGTTCACTACTGTCTGGGCACATGGCAGAGCTCAGAATGGAAGGAGCGCCAATTAGGGATTAGAAAAAGAGAATTTACTGGAATAGTTTCCAGTTCCAATGTAATGGGAGCGCTGTTTGTGGTCACCTGGCCGCTCAAAGATGGCTACCACAAACAGGATGGACACTATCTACTCCACTCTAGATCCCAGGGATTGCCTTTCCCTTCACCCTTTAACCCCTATTCATGGGTCTGTACTTACACAGGGACCCCTTGGCTGGAGCTATGGTATTAGTTGCTCTTCAGTGGTGCGAGATGGCAAGAAAAATATTTAGGTGGCCGAGTCAGGACCAGGAGGAAAATAAAAATATAAAATCAGGAGACACAAGATTAGTCAGTAAACAGGTCAAGGTCACAACAGGAAACAACTACACAAGGACAGAGGACTGAACACGATGATAGCAAACCTAGAGGAGAACACACTCAAATGACAAGACTGAAAGACATTACTGGTCCCAGCCAGCCAGATTATATTTTTACTGGACTTGGCCTATAGCCTACCCCTCCCCCAGAGCCTCTGTTACTGATACCTCCTATAGTGCTGCCTGATGACAGAAGCAGAAGTCACAGGAGCAGATCCCACAGGAGATGTGACACCATTTGTTGAATGTGACTAAATGGCCGCAAACTAAAGCAGAAGAAGACCCCATAAAGTGACCTTATAACAATCAGTGAATTCATCTATAGGAGTAGTGACTATTCTGACTCCACAGGTAGTTTCTCGGAAATTAGCACATGGTGGATGTTGGAGAGTGAAAATTGCAAATATTCAATTTTTGTACCCAAGATATAGTGCCCAGATTGTGCTCCAGGAGAAACTCAAATCATAAATTCAGTGGGTTCTTCTAACTTTAGCAATGTCAAATACATGGATGCTAAATGTGGTTTGAGCACAATGGAAGGCTGAGAAACTAGGGGGAGATTTGGCTTTGTAAGAGCGGATTTTTCTGGATACATTTATGGAAGCCATGTTGTTTTTTCGAGATCCTTTGAGCTACTAATGTAGAAACCTTCTGATTTTCTATTGAGAGATGATGGAACGGAGTTTTTATTGGTATCATTTTTGCAAACATAATATTTTTTTCATGGCCCTGTATTACAATATTTTGGAGGCAGAATAAAGAAACAGTTGAACACCACGCTCTACTGCTTTGAGGTCTTCTATTAGACTGAGCTGTCATTGTCTTAGGGAATTATACATTTCCACCACATACTACATCGACACATCATCAGGATTCCTTTTCCACCCTCTCAACTTAACAGAAATAAGGTGCCATCTGATGTATCACTATTTGGACTTCCCATAACCTGGATTATCGCCCCTTTACTACAACTCACACAAAACAATTGGCGACATCAAATCCGTGGTTAATATGCAAAAAATACTTTATTTCAACAGGTAAAGTGCAAAGTGCTCATACAAGGTCGGAATACAGGAGTGACGACAGATTATAACAGTCTCACAGTATATTACAATTGCTAAGTGATGCAATTATTCACATATATTATAACCTTTCATTTCCTGTGCAATTGATAATCACTAGCTATCATGTGTAGGTTTTACAATAATGGACTAATATTAATATTATTTAAACAAGAGAATAAAGTGATAATACATCCGTAATAAACCCAGTAAACAGTCGCATACAACAATGGCTATGCTAGTGCAAAAGTTTAATAATAAGGCCAGTTGCAATACAAAAAACTGGGAACGTACAGATTGGATGGTACATGACACCAGAGGAGACCGACACAGAGGTCACAAACATTAATACATGGAGGGTATAAAGTGCAGAGTGCAGTACAATGAGGTAGAAGTTAGTATCACATCCAAGGACTATTGCACAGTAACATGATAAACAAGTGTAGTAATCACAACGTCCACGGGTAACATTATAAAACCACAGTACCGCAGAAACTCACCCATGAGTATCTGCAAGTGACCCTCAGTGTCTGGGGAGCGACCCTGACACGTGTTTCGTGACCTTTTTCAAGGGGTGGGGAAGGAGTGCAAAGTGAGGCTTCTTATAGGGCTCTCATTACCTAAAGTGCCTCCTCATGTATGCTGCCAGGGGTCGCACTGCAAGGGGCATATCGCGCCACTTCCTGTCTGGAAGAATAAAAAAAACAGACAGGAAGTGACGCGAACAGGCCCGCACTGAGCATGTACGAAGCGGATCCGCCATTTTGGTTTAGGACAAAGTAGTGGGCAAGCGGTTTCCCATTAACTTGCATCAGAAATACCCGCGGGGTGAGAAAAGGGGGGTAAAACCTCCCCTAGATGACACCAAATGCCCCCATAATTAGATCAAGCCATCGGGGGATCAGATATTAATAACATGAATCTGTATCAAAACAAGTCCATCATAGAAACAGTCATATGGTCCCGCGTGGCATCTTTCTGCCTTACTCCTCTAAAAGTTGCATATGGTATGGAAATCATCTCACTCCCGGGGGTGAAGCAGGCTTTGGTCACAGTTATTGCCCACACCTAGGCAGCCAAAAGGAATGAAAGTCCACAAAAGATGACGCTCACTGTGAAGAATTTAAAAGCAAGGGTTAGAGATAAAAATCACTCGTATCAAGGGTGGCACGAAAACCAATGATAATCTGAGCCACACAACAGCAAGATTAGCAGAATAACAGCAAGACTAGGCTAAACGAGGAGTTCAAGAGGACAGCAGAAGAAGGCTTATAAAAAAGGAGCAAAGCTAGAGGACGGCTCTATTAGGACAGACTTGTTCCGTAAGGAGACATCTGTAAACTCGCTCCTCCATGCCACCTCCTCACACCCATCGTCCACCATCAGGGCTCTTCCAGTGGGACAACTCTTGCGCCTACGGAGGATAAGCTCTCGTGAGCGGGACTTTGAGTCGGGGGCGGATGACAAGGGAGAGCGGTTTCAGGCTCGTAGGTACAGTAAACGGTCAGTTAAAAGGGTCTACAAACGTGCCAAATCCACACCGCACTCTCAGCTCTTGGGGGTCAGATCCTGCGTGGAGGAGGACACGAAACCGCAGACACGCTTCATCACTACCTACTGTAATCAATGGGATGAGATACGAACAATTCTCTCCTGCCATTGGTCCATACTACAGACGGATCCGACACTTAAAGAATTAACTCTCAGACCGTCCGCTTATGACAGCCAGGAGGGGCTGGAGCCTCAGGGATCGGCTGGTGCATAGCCCCTACCTACCATATATTCCACCGATTTTTTTTTTGGGTTATCTGCACCTGGAATAGGGTGCTATCCCTGTGGTTCCTGCCTCTCGTGCCAAAATATCATCAGGGCCAAGACATTTACGTCGGCGGATGGTCTGAGAGAGTTCACAATCATGTAGTTCCAAAGGAGTGATTTACTATGCAACCTGCGGGTGCGGTCTTGTCTACGTCGGTCTGAGCTCCCGCGAGTTGCGAGTGCGTGTCAGGGAACATGTCCGCAACATTCTCAGTGCTGGGAGTGTTGAGGACGTGACTACCTTGCGTACTCTCCCCAGGCACTATAATCGGTTCCATGGATGTGACCCAAAATGTCTCAGGGTCCGTGGGATAGATATGGTGAACCTGGATCTTATGAACCACCTGGCACGTATGGAGTGCCAATGGATAGTTCGACTGGGCACCATTAGCCCTAATGGACTCAATGAGAAATTGAGCTTTGCTCCTTTTTTATAAGCCTTCTTCTGCTGTCCTCTTGGACTCCTCGTTTAGCCTAGTCTTTTTGTTATTCTGCTAATCTTGCTGTTGTGTGGCTCAGATTATCATTGGTTTTCGTGCCACCCTTGATACGAGTGATTTTTATCTCTAACCCTTGCTTTTTAATTCTTCACAGTCAGCGTCATCTTTTGTGGACTTTCATTCCTTTTGGCTGCCTAGGTGTGGGCAATAACTGCGAACACTGCATGCTTCACCCCCGGGAGTGAGATGATTTCCATACCATATGCACCTTTTAGTGGAGTAAGGAAGAAAGATGCCACGCAGGACCATATGACTGTTTCTATGATGGACTTGTTTTTGATACAGATTCAAGTTATTAATATCTGATCCCCCGATGGCTTGATCTAATTATGGGGGCATTTGGTGTCATCTAGGGGAGGTTTTGCCCCCCTTTTCTCACCCTGCGGGGTATTTCTGATGCAGGTTAATGGAAAACCGCTTGCCCACTACTTTGCCCTAAACCAAAATGGCGGATCCGCTTCGCACATGCTCAGTGCGGGCCTGTTCGCGTCACTTCCTGTCTGTTTTTTTTATTCTTCCAGACAGGAAGTGGCGCGACATGCCCCTTGCAGTGCGACCCCTGGCAGCATACATGAGGAGGCACTTTAGGTAATGAGAGCCCTATAAGAAGCCTCACTTTGCACTCCTTCCACACCCCTTGAAAAAGGTCACGAAACATGTGTCAGGGTCGCTCCCCAGACACTGAGGGTCACTTGCAGATACTCATGGGTGAGTTACTGAGGTTTTATAATGTTACCCGTGGACGTTGTGATTACTACACTTGTTTATCATGTTACTGTGCAATAGTCCTTGGATGTGATACTAACTTCTACCTCATTGTACTGCACTCTGCACTTTATACCCTCCATGTATTAATGTTTGTGACCTCTGTGTCGGTCTCCTCTGGTGTCATGTACCATCCAATCTGTACGTTCTCAGGTTTTTGTACTGCAACTGGCCTTGTTATTAAACTTTTGCACTAGCATAGCCATTGTTGTATGCAACTGTTTACTGGGTTTATTACAGAGGTATTATCACTTTATTCTCTTGTTTAAATAATATTAATATTAGTCCATTATTGTAAAACCTGCACAGGATAGCTAGTGATTATCAATTGCACAGGAAATGAAAGGTTACAATAGTAATACTTTTATATATTGCATGTGCAACTTGCATTCGATATTATCAATAGCCTTTTTAGCGGGTGTCACTTAATAGAATATCCACCCTGCTTCAATTCTAAGGCTATGCACAATAAAGTCTGTAGTAACCCTAGATCACTTTCCTACAGGTGAATCCTATATTATCTAGGATGCAGTATACATCTGCTCAATTATCTACCCATGCAACCAATATAGATGTCCACAAGTCTCTAACATCATTCATTGCGAATCCATGGTTTTTACCTTATGATTTCCTTAGTTAGAGCTCGCGTCCTGTCCCCTGTTTGCCGTGCGCCATAATGCGCATATCGGCTTCCCCTTAGTCAGGGGGCGTGACAAGTGACAGTGAGAATGAGTTAAAATAGTGCCAGTAACCAATAACAATGTGCGAATCCACCTCTTTATATGACGCTGTCAAGATGGGCCGGAACTCGGCGGACACGTCACGTCCGGGCGTCATAGGAGGGAGGAGTCATGGATCATGATCCACGGCCCGCCCTCCCATAGAGATGCCAGGGACGCGGCGTAACCTCGACAATCCACCGCAACAGCGTCTGGGGCGACTGCCCGGAAATAGATATGAATGTCATGGAGAATTAGTTTTTTTATATATTTTAAGTGGATAGGAATTATACAAGCGATTCATTACTGTGTTAACATATCTAACCAATTGTCTTAGGGAATAATTCAATATTGATACATAACTTTCCATTTCAATGGACATTTTAAGTAGAAATGTTTAAAAATACAAATGTCAAGAATATTTTGTTTACTAATAATAATTGATTTTAGTTTTGTCAGATGATGGTGACAGGAGATCAGAGGGACATTTGCCATCTTCACGTTTGAAATCAGAGGAACTTGAAACCACACAGGATACAATTGAAGTGAATGCCATTACTTCAGATACACCATCAGCTCTTCACAGCAAAGATCTATCATCTAATGCTATGAAACAGGTCCTCTCTTCTGATACATTACAGACTACTACGACAAATAAAAGTCACAAAAGATCCATTAAAAAACTAACTGGTCTTAAAGCAAAGAAGTCAATTTCACATTCAGAATATAGAAATAGTTTTCCCCATGACACATCTTTTGTTTCGCATCAAAAACTTCACACAGTGGAGAAGAGATTTCCTTGTTCCAAGTGTGGGAGTTACTGTAACCAAAAATGTGGTCTTGTTAGGCATGAGAGAATTCATACTGGGGAGAAGAGATATTCTTGTTCAGAATGCGGAAGATGTTTTACAAGCAAATCACATCTTGTTATACATCAGAGAACTCACACAGGTGAAAAGCCTTTTTCATGTTCAGAATGTGGGAAATGTTTTACAAACAAATCAAATCTTGTTATACATCAGAGAACTCACACAGGTGAAAAGCCTTTTTCATGCTCAGAATGTGGGAAATGTTTTACAAACAAATCATGTCTTGTTAAACACAAGAGAATTCACACAGGTGAGAAACCTTATTCATGTTCAGAATGTGGGAAATGTTTTACAAGCAAAAAATGTCTTCTTTTACATAAGAGAATTCACACAGGTGAGAAACCTTATTCATGTTCAGAATGTGGGAAATGTTTTGCAATGAAAGTAACTCTTGTTACACACAAGAGAATTCACACAGGTGAGAAACCTTATTCATGTTCAGAATGTGGGAAATGTTTTGCAATCAAAGCAAATCTTGTTAAGCATCAGAGAATTCACACAGGTGAGAAACCTTATTCATGTTCACAATGTGGGAAATGTTATGCATTTAAATCAGACCTTGTTGCACATCAGAAAACGCACGTAGGGAAGAAGCGTTTGTCATGTTCAGAATGTGGCGAATATTTTTACCAGAAATGGGATCTTATCAGACACCAGAGAATACACACAGGGGCAAAGCCATATTCCTACCTAGATTTTGAAATCTGAATTATTGGAAAATCTTATTTTTGCTTATCATCAAAAATTACTCTCAAGGAGATAAATTATCTATTTTATTGACAAATTATAGAAAAAATATTTAACAGACTGTCATATAATTGAATGAGAAAGGGAAATTATCTTAGAACTTACTGTATTTTTTGGACTATAAGACATACTTTTAAAATAAATAATCTTGCTAGTAAGTGAGTGCCTCTTACAGTCTGCAGGCAGCTTTCTATAATGATGGACAATGCTCAGATGTTGTCCTTCCTGATCACTGAGAGATCTGCTCTCTCCTCCTGTCCTACACTGATCTATGTTACCAGGGCAGAGCAGGAGAGGAAGCTAACGGGATCTGCACAGTGACTGCACATCCTGAGTGACCGCTGAAGAACCTTCCACTCGACTAGCTCCTGGGTGTTTAATGTCATGTAAGCAATCACAAGACCTGTAAGGACTGAAAAATGGTGTTATGTAAAAATAGTTAATTTTTATATAAATGTATATATGTATTAGTGCTGTATGTGTATACACTGACAATGTAAAGTATAACAATGTCTTAGATATTTGGAGGCTGTAAAAAAAAGAAGATAGTTATTAAACAGCATTATACTTATCGGCGTCCACCCGCTTGTACTTCCAGGCCACTTATTAACTTCCTGGATATTCACTGCAGAAAGGACCAACAGTCAATCACAGATTCTTCAATATCTATAATAGTCAGTCAAAAAGGTGCATAGGGTCTTATCTTATGATAAGGAGGGTGCAAACCCTTTTGGAAGGTGCTCACCTGATAAGGTTGTGTGACCCACAACCAGCATCTGCTCTTATGCAGCTGCCGCTGGATCCACACTTACACGTGCAACGTCGTATATAGCAGGAACGACAGGACAAAGTGCTGGTGATCCCACAGGACCCACGAGGTCTGTAGAAATTATGTTTCTTTATTTCAACGTGTTTTGGAGCACACTCTGCTCCTTCAGTGATTACAAACATCCATTAAACCTTTCACCGTAATGCTGTACCATCACAGTGTTTGATTTTAAAATTATTGGGGATTGTTTTAAGGGATGCGTCATCCGTAGCGGTTTTTGCCCAACACATGCTCTCTAATTCTCACCTTTAATTGGCGGGTTGTCATGCCTACATAGATTTTTGGGCATGGACACGTGGCATAATATATCACCACCACGGTCTCACATGTTATTTCAATATTTTAAACATTCTACCACCACTAGAATCAGTGAATGTGTCGGCTTTCTCCACATTTAGACACACAACACACTTTCCACATGGTGTACATCCCACCTTCTGTTTAAAGTCATCCAGGAAGCTCCACTTCTTACTCCCTTCATAGTGGCTCCTAACTAAACAGTCCCTCAAGTTTGGGCTACGTCTTGTTGTAATCTGGGGACATTCAAGGCATTGACTGCTTACAAATTGACATCTGGGGAGGTGGAGTCACCAGGAGACTTAGACAACTAGAATCCAGATGGATGTGGACATTAAAAATGCTATATCCAGTAAGATTAAATGAAAATATAAGCTATGCACCATTCCTGTGAGGTCACTAATGGTACCTTTACACGCCGCCACAACAGGATGCATACAACCCGCTACAGGCTACAAATGTAGCTTGTCGCGCCAATATCGCCCGTAGTAGCGGCGTCTGAAGACGGGACGACACAGCCGGCTACAGATACCTCTGTATCCGTGCACTGCCCATAAACAGATGGCTACATCGCCGATTGTAGCGAGTTGTCTCGGCGTGTAAAGAAGCTACAGAAGGGAACTGTGGACACCCGGCGATGTAGCAGCAATGTAGCTAAGGCGTCACCCAGGCTCCGTGTTACCACGCCCCATCTGCGATCATTGGTGGAAGCTCCTGCATGACGATTGGTAGTCGCTGCATAGGGAGGCATATTTAAGGAGCTGACCAGTCACACTACACAATTGCTCGAGCGTGCTGTATTAACCAGCCTCCTGCGATGCCTGCCCAATCATGATGTTCTGGCTTTGTCCTATCACCGTACGGACGTCTTGTAATCCACAATTGTGGCACGCCTATGTGCTGTCCCTGCTGCACCAGGTCCGCCCATATTAGCTTGTTGTAGCGTTGTGTAAATGAGGTACGCTGAGCTACAGATGGCTACTTGAGACACCCGGCGATGTAGCTAGCTGTAAATGTAGCGTAGCGTAGCGCACCTTGTGGCGGCGTGTAAAGAGGGTGCGGTTCCCGTTGGTAACCGTTTGGGCGTGCTCGTGCACGTGAAGTAGCCGTTGGTATCCATCCTGTTGTGGCGGCGTGTAAAGGTACCATAAGGGCTTAATGGGTTTATAGATATGTTTTTAACATTATGATTTTTGTTCGTTTTTAGTTACCGTATAACTAACCCCTGTAGAATATAGAAAGAACATAGAAAAGAACATCAAATTCAATAGAAATGCATCATTACTAATCACATTACAAGCTATAGTTCTGCACTTAATCTTATCTGTACCTATTAGTCTCATTATAGCTTTTAGAAAATGCACACAACTCAAACATTGACAAATAATAAGGTTTGTTTCAAATTACCTGGTTTACTATTTTGCCTATCCTACTGCACCTCACCACAGAAAATAACGAGAAATACACAATATACTTAAATATACTTATTATGAGCTTCTCTGAGTGCATAGAACAGATCTAATTAGCTTCTCTCTGCTAGCTAATCACTCTGAGATCATTTTTAATATTCTTTAGCTGGAAGGCCTAACAGATTCTGCGGTTCTCTTTGTCTTTTGAAAATCACAAGAATACATTACAGATGATACAACATGGCTGACACAAACCATCATTGCTGACCATTCTCTAACAGGTATCACAACCTCCTCTCACTACGCATTCCCTGAGGAAGGAGCTGGGTGTGTTAGCTCCGAAACGCGTTGGAAAATAAAGCTGAAGATTACTTGCTTAAAAGATTCTGGTGTTTCTGATATTCAGTTGGAGCAGCGGCACGGACATAGAGGCACTTGGTCCCGGATAGAGTTTCACCCCCACGCGGTGGAAGTGCGGTTCCTGCTGCGGCTGCTGTGTTTAGGCGATTGAGCTGGTTGTGGGCTGTACAACTGAACCAGGTGAGCAGATTTTATACTGTATGGGATTCACCTCCTATATTAGGATAAGACCCTATGCGCATTCTCATTTTTTAGATAACCTCCTCTCACTGACCTCTTAGTTGGCTGCTCAGGGAGACTGCTTGGCTGAGAACACCAGTCAGGATCGGTCAAGGTTCACACTGACTCCTGTAAGACCACAGCTCCAGCCCTAGTCTCTTCCCATGTGCTTCTGCAGCTTTCAGCCTTCAGAACCTGGGCTGACATCACATCCTGTGACTGGTCAGAAGTCACATGATATCAGTCCTGACCACACCCCTGGAGGAGGTGTGTTAACTCATGCACACATATACTTTAATTAACTCTTGCTACTGCTGCAAGGCACAGTGAAACATTCACATGCCATCAACCTCTGCAGTGTATATCAGCGATACAGTCTTCGGCTGGCCGACATACCACATATTCCCCCCCTCTGCCTAAAGCCGTGCGGCTTGGCACCAAAGGTCCCTATACCAGGGGGTCATCTGTGTCACAACCAAGGGTCAGACCTTGTTACCCTGTCAGACTCTGTCACCTCATGTGTATGAGTCCTATCTTTGTGAGGTCTTCCCACCCCCAGCAGTCAGTACGATAGTGCGCTTCCCTTGCACTCATGTCCATTGTCCAGCCTTGGGCTGCTATCCCAGAGACATGGTCTGTCACTGTTGCCAGACCCTTTTCAGTCAGCACATCTTTCAGGTATATATTTTTTTTGGTCAGCTTTCTCTCCATAGCTGCCTCCAACGGGTAGAGTTGTAGTGAGATGTGTTTACAGTCAGATCTCTTATCTGGACTGACTCTAAAATATTTTGGTGAGATCTCCCCCGCCCCCGGCGGTCATTACAGCAGTGTGATTCACTTCTCTCTGTATCTACGGTCAAATCTGACTCTACATCGTCACCTATTCTATTAGGTCTTTTGTCTAGGACCCTCAGCATTGGTGTAACAGGGGATTCTCTACCCCTCAAACTATTACGCCTTCTCTCTTCAGGACGTCTTCGGATAGCTCTCTGTAGGCGCCTTTCTTCATCACCTAGAGACCCATTGCATCCTTTGTCTCCAGCTTCTGCTGTGGCCTCTCTATTACTGGGAAGACCCCCACTTCATTGGGTACCTTGATGTAACAATGGCTTCCATCTTCGGCAGCGACGTTATCTCTCGATTCTCGCTCTTTCCAGCCTTAACTGCTGCACTTCTTTTAGGTGAGTCACCCTATAAGTGAGAAGAATCCACATATTGTCAAGACTCTCCCCTGTCCCCACCATGAGGAATGGAACCATACCCACTTTCCTGGGTATCTTCTCTTCTCTATCATCGGGAATTTGTGCCCTTGTCACTCCAGACTCCACCATGTCCTGCATGAGTCGTCCGATTTTCCCGATGACTTCTCTCAGCAGAGCACTAGGCACCTGGACAACATCTTACAGTAGATTTCGGGCTTTCCTCATAAGCCCCAGCCGCCTAGCAGCTTCTTTGTTCTTCAGCCGGATCAACTGCTTCATGCGAATACACCTCAAGTGCAGGTCCCTCATGACAGCCACCCGATCCACAGTGACTTTGGATGTGGACAGAGCCATGAGCTGTGTAGCTTCTGGAGACCAGTACACCTTACAGGCTTCCACGACCTTCTTAAAGTCATCATGCACAGACTGTCTGGCACACTCGTCTCTCAAGTCTTCCGGAATGTCTACCAGGCACTTGAACAAAGGAGTCTCACCCTTCTCTTCTGCCACAATATGATCACCCTGCTCAGTGTCTGGAATAGTCTCTCTCCGGACTTCCACCTCTTCAAGACGATTTAACAGAACGGACACCTGCCGCTCCATCTTCTCCAACGCTGCCTAATACATCAACTGTCTTTCCGATAGGCGACCTCCGAGCTCAGATATCTCTCTCCAGCACACTTACTTGGCACTCAGCAGCCGGTCTCCGAAGTTCTTGCTTTAACTGCTCTTCTATTTGCAGAGTCTTTTCAGACATCTCTCTCTCCAGTGCACATACACGGCTTTCGACAACATATCTCTAAAGCTTCTCCTGCTTCAAATGGGCTTGTATCATCTCCTTGAGCCCCCTTAGCTCGCTTCTTCCATCCTCCAAATGGGTTGAGCTTACATCACTCGAGGAGGTATCTGCTTCAGACCTCACTTCCTCTATGGCTTCTGCACCCTTGGTCTTCACCTGGGTCTCCGCCTTCTCTTGGGTCTCGGCAGTGTCACCTTTAACTCTCTCTTGGGTCTCAGTAGTGTCCTTGGGTCTCAGTAGTGTCACTTCCAGAGGGTTTTACTCCCTCGAACTCGTCACCTGCAGGGGCTTTAGAGTATTCAACCTTCTCCATTACTGTAGTTACCTGCCCCTCTTGGGGATTGGGGGAATCACCTCGCAACAGGGATACAACGATCCCCACTCTCTGTTTTTTGCTACCCGAAGAACGTGGGAGAAGCCTGAAGTATAACTACCGTGTTTCCCCGAAAGTAAGACCCTGCCTTTTGGCCCCCGGTCTTACTTTCGGGGGGGGGGGGTCTTATATTGTGTGCCCCAGCAGTGTGGCCTACAGGCCCCCTCCTGCTGGCACACTGCGGGAGCGGGTCGCACGTCACGTGCGCCCGCTCATTAGATATGCACTGCTCCCCCTGTCAATCAGCGACAGGGGGAGCAGTGCATTATGTATATGGGCCCCCTCCTGCTGGCACACTACCCCCCTGTTCTGAGGCCCCCCCTGCTGCTGCTGCACACATCTTATCCTCCAGGGTAGATATGCACTGCATCCCCCTGTCAATCAGCGACAGGAGGAGCAGTGCATTATGTATATGGGGCCCCCCTCCTGCTGGCACACTACCCCCCTGTTCTGAGACCCCCCCTGCTGCTGCTGCACACATCTTACCCTCCAGGGTCTTCTTGCAGCAGCCAGCGCGTCGGTCCTCCGTCCTCGCCTGTCTCCCGGATCATGTGACCCGTCGCAGCGCATGACGTCATCGCGACTGTCACCGGCCAGTCACATGATCCGGGAGACAGGCGAGGACGGAGGACCGACGCGCTGGCTGCTGCAAGAAGACCCTGGAGGGTAAGATGTGTGCAGCAGCAGCAGGGGGGGCCTCAGAACAGGGGGGTAGTGTGCCAGCAGGAGGGGGCCCATATATATAATGCACTGCTCCCCCTGTCGCTGATTGACAGGGGGATGCAGTGCATATGTAATGAGCGGGCCACGTGACGTGCGACCCGCTCCCGCTCCCCCCCCCCCTCCGCTAGGGGCCTTACATTACCCCCCCTGGTTGTAAGGCCCTATATTCGGGGGAGGCCTTACATTAGCAGGCCCCCCCTTTACCCCTAGGCGGCCTTACAATCGGGGGGGCTTACTTTCGGGGAAACATGGTAGCAGACCTCCTGAAATGCTCGAAATGTATCACGCCCCCTCCAGAAAAACTATCAGGGAGGGATATCTTGGGTTCCGACTTGGTCTGAGCCTGGGCAGAGACCAGCAAACCTGCGATATAACGCAGCTGCTGCACCACCTGTTCCCACAGATCTGTCACCTCCTGTGACAAAGTCTGCTTAAACTGGGCAAATGCAGCTGCAGGATCCATAATGGGTCCGAAAAAAAACAAAAAGAATCTCTGGCTGGAGATTATGTAATGCTTGGACACGGAGGTGGGGGGGGGGATGTCCGACTACCGTGCGTGACAGTGGTGCACGGACCAACGATTTCCAGTGCGCAACCACGAAAAACAGACAGGGAGACACCAGAAGGATAAGTACGGAGGATCGACCAGCTCATAAAGAACGGGTGAGAGAGTGCCCTGATCTCCCCATCATCCCTATACCAGTTCTTTCAACTTGTCACCGAGCAGGAAACCTATGCCCTCCGCTGGCCCTGATGGTAGTGTGGCAACCCTGCTGGGGATTGCCACAGGACCCCTCCGGTGCAAGGAGGGATTTACACCTTGGTACACACAGTACACAACACCTTCCACCCCAGACCTGGAGGGGGAGCTCTCCTTGATGCTTTAAGCAAGTTCCCTTATAAGGATCCAGGCCTGAGGGGACGAGTCAGTTAGTCTGCTCTGAGCAGTTTAGAGAGCAGTTAAGTCCAGTGGAGGAGCCTAGAGAAGGTGCTGGAAAGACCCGGTTGCTGGGCAAAGCAAGGCCCAGAACCAAGGGAGACTGACCCGCTGTGGAGCACCCCAGAGAGAGGGGCCAGTGGAAGGAAGAGTAGGTCATAACAAGGGACCAGATCTAGGATCCCTTTAGCTCACCCGGACACTAGAGTCCGAACCTGCAGAACATACACTGAAGCAGGAAAAGCCCAGAGTATCCAGGAGGATCTATTCCCCTGATGTACTAACTTAATAGAGATACTCAAACTTGACCAAGCACAGGACCAGGGGCCCAAGAGGAGTGTAGGGACCCCACAGAAGGCCCTCATTGCCGGTTAAAAAGAAAAGCCCTGAGAGGGAAGAAAGCAGCGAGTTCAGTTATAGGCAGGACTTACCCCAAACCACCGTACACAGTAGCAGAGGAGGCCTCACAACTCTCAAGGTGAAAAATCCCAAATTGCATCGAGAACCTGGTAACCCTCTTGAACTGTACCTGTTACCGGACATCAGTAAAAGATACCGAAACAAAGACTATTGTGTGTGTGAGTCTGCTTCCCCACCGCTGCCCACAGCATCCCCGGCAAGCCGCTACTACGACTCCCCTCATCCACCCTCGCTGCCCTGAGGTAAAGCTCCACCTGTGGGGAGCTGTACTACACTGAGCTGCACCACCATCACCTCAGCGGCCGACTGCAGCGCTGGTATCCACCGTTACCAGGAACCACAGGTGGCATCACGACACTATTAACCCCTTCCTCATCACCATTCCCCCTAATCGCCGCCACTGAGGGTCCAGGGCACAGAACCGGGAACAGTCCAGCCGTGATCCCCCATCGAAGCAGTCATCCTGTCCCAGGATCGGAGTACCCCCTATCCTGTCGGCCGCCTCAGTCTGATGTCATGAACAGGATCTGGTGCCCGGTAAATCCAGGTACTGTGTGCCTAGAATTGAACTTTATTGACTGTTTATGTACTGTACAATTGGGCCGCCATTACTCCACCACAGAAAATTGAACTGCGTCACAGAGCGGGCGGAAAAGAGTGTGAAGATAAGCTCCGCCCCTTCACTCTGCCGTAGATCAGCAAAGCGCAGTTGCCAGTTCCGGAAATACCCCGAGGTGCTCGACTCCCCCTGCAGAGCCGCAGCCGACCGGAAAAGTTTGTCTTTACCTCACCGGCTGGCAGCGATTAACTAAGGGGGCTCCATCATGAGTGACTCGGACGATGCACAGGTCCCTGACAGAGGGGATGCCCGGAATTCAGCACCTGGAGCAGTGGCCTCGGTAATGCCGATAGCCTTGCCATACATACCAGGCGCAAAATGGTTGCCAATATATGAAGGTAAGCCCAGTACATTGGCAGCCTTTAAGCAAAAGATGTGTGCAGTGCTGGACATGTATGCTATGACAGAGAAACAGTGAGCTGCTGTTGTGCTGGGACAATTAACAGGCGCAGCAGAGCTAGAGGTTGAGTCTTGGAGTGATGCTGACAGGGACTCTGCAGCTAAAGTGTTTGACAAGCTCAAAGCTGCTGTCGAAAAACGCACACAGTCTGAACTGAGGATGCTGTTCTATCAGTGCAAACAGAGAGTGCAGGATACCATCAGAGACTTTGCCTTACGCTTACAAGGAGCACTCCGGTTAAAACAGGTAGACCCGACAAGTGTACTGGAAGAAGATAAAATGCTAGCGGAACAGTTTATAGATGGATTGAGGTCAGACTACCATCACCAGCAGGTACACATGTGGGTTTTGGATCATCCTGATGTGAACTTTAATGATTTAAAAGACTGTGCAATCACAGTGCTATGACCCTCAGTGCCTGCAGAGCCTGCAGCCCAACCCTGGCAGGTTAACACCTCTCCCATAGACTTTGAACCCAACCCCAAAGTCCCTGCAAAAGCGGCAGAGCAAGCTGTAGCATCCAGCCCTGTTCATGACCTACGCAACCAGGTGCAACAGCTGACTAAAAACATGGACTACGTCCTAAAACTCTTGCAATCTGAGCCGGGGGCACCACCACTAAGGCAAATCCAGCTAGCCGATTGCTCTGAGGATGTCCCATGGAGGAGGAGGAAGCCCAAGTCGCCCGTGGAGGGGACCAACAAGTCGCCCGTTCAGGGGACCAGCGCACCACACAGAGCCAGGGACTACATGGATTCTTCAGGACAACCCGTCTGTCTATGCTGCCACAAACCAGGCCACTTTGCAAGAGGATGTCCTTTAAACCCAAGATTCCTGGGTCGGAGGGAAAACCCCCAGGAGCAGAATGTCTGGCCCCATATGACTGGCGTAATCAGTACGTGGGAGGCCGTCCGTACCTCAACATTACGGTGGAAGGAATCCCCATGTCGGCCCTACTGGACACCGGGTCACAGGTTACCACCATCCCACATATCCTTTATGAACGATTTTGGTCTAATACTGATCTTATAAGGGAGTTATCTGCTGCGACACTAAACACTATGTGCACTTCAATGAGTGCGAGCAGTAGCTAAACTGCACAGCTAATACAGGCACAATGTGAATAGGGGTATAGCAATCACTGCTCTAGATATAATGCAAAATGGAAGACTTAGCTTCAGCAGTAGCTACTGCGGAGTGCCCGGAAACCAACGCCAAGGTGCTTCCGCTTTTCCGGGTCCTAACGCTATGACTAATGGTGATATATAAGATGTATGGGTTTATATGCCTCTATTCTGATTAAAAACACAGGTTACCACCATCCCATATATCCTTTATGAACGATTTTGGTCTGATACTGATCTTAGACCCACAGACCCCAATTTTGTTATTATTGCTGCTAATATACAACCACAGACTCAGGTGGGGTTCAGAGAAGTGACAATAAAGTAGGGGAGGGTGGAGTTAAAAGGCCAAGGGTTATATGTGGTAGAAGATAATCCTGATGAAAAATACCCCTACATGATAATTGGTACTAATGTCATTGAAAACTGCCTTAGAGAAGTGTTGTTTTTACTCCAACAGATTGCTGTGACTTCTGGCTATGGGCGGAGGAGAGTTCTTCAAAGAGAAATCTGTGCCCTCATCCACAAGCAACAGGTAAATCTGTCTGGGGAGAGATTTGCAGTGTGTGGGTAACAAACCCATTTCCCATTGTGTTACAACCCAAAAGTGAAATGCTGATATGGTGTCGAGCAGCTATAGGTCTCAGAGAAAAGGAATACCAGGCAGTTGTAGAGCGGTATATTCAGAGCACAGACCTACACTACTATTAAAGTGATCCTAAGCCCAGAAGACAACCCCACATCCCCTTCATACCTATCCATGCAGCTTGTGAACCTGCTGCCATCCATCCCTGTATCTTCCAAAACCGCTGTGGCATTCTTCATAAATCATACTTTTATTATCTCATTTCTGGGCGTTTCACTGCAATTTTAAAGCCGCAGCAGGCGGACCTGTGTGCCGCTCTCCCCCTCCTTGTCCGTAATTATGCACGCCGCCATGGGCGTGCTAAACAACAGAGAGGCGGCTCGCCTCATAGTATGGGCGTTGAAACCGGTATGACGTAATACGCGTCATATCCGGTTTCACGTCAGTCAGTACACTCATTTGGGTGTACTGCTGGCTTCAAGAAGCTAATGCGCATGCGCGTAGTTCATGGCAGCTTATCTCTAATAAGCCGCAGTGTAGCGATTTGCAGATTCCTACCCCCAGCGGAGCAGGAGTACAGATCATCAGCTCTTACTGAAGTTCCAATAAAGGCTGTTTTCACAGCCCACCATTGTCCCACCAACGATAAGGAGGAAGAATTAATACAAAGTATGTTTAATTCTTCCTCCTTATCGTTGGTGGGACAATGATGGGCTGTGAAAACAGACTTTATTGGAACTTCAGTAAGAGCTGATGATCTGTACTCCTGCTTTCTGGACTTCCATTAATCGGCATTAATGCTAAAAGTCCTGGAGAAAGCCCTAGATGTTGCAGCCTCATTAAAGTCCTTAATGTCCTTGAGGGACACTCTTGGGAATTCCCTCATGGTGGGTGCTGTGGTTACAGTCTGGAGCTTCTAGCTGCTTCCACCATGTGCTGCCTCTGCTTAGCTCCGCAAATGGCCTCGCGCATATCTTCTATAGTGGCCTCATCTCCCAGCAGTGCCATCTCCTTCTCGTATCCCACAACCCACTGACTTTTTTGGGTATTTACTTCCTGCTCCCGTCTTTCCTTCACTTGCTGTGGGAATCCTTCCTCAGCGCCATCTTGAAGGCAAGCTCCTTCCAAAGCCTCAATTAGCTGCTCATTGGAGAGTCCTTTGTAGCCGACTCCTAGTTCACGGGCCTTTGTTTGTAGGCTCCCCACAGTCCAGTCCATGGGCCGTTGTCCTCCATTCCTTCTGCTGCCAACCAGTTTGTGACGGGGTGCGCGACAGAGCAGGTAGGGACACCAGGCCGATGATCAATCCAACAGAACTTTATTGGGACTGGGAAACTGGAACAACACACATGAAGGGAATTCTGGAGAGTCTTTAAGAAGTCCACAACCAAGGAGCAGTTCCCAGGGCGCCACCTGACAATCCTGAGGTCAGATAAATAGAAGAAACAGTCCGGAATGAAGTTCACTGAATCCCGCCGATGAGGAACACAACGTAATCCCCCGTGGAAGCTTCTATCAGTCCATACAGGCAACAGGACCTGGCCGCAGTCACTGGGTGTTATCCCTTCAGTAGTCACACTCACTCTGATCTACCATGAGTCCTCTATTCTCCAGTTCCTGTGGATCTGCCCCCTGGAGGGGGAAAGGTTTACACTCACTTTTGTAGCTTCAAGAGGAAGATTCCAGAAATCTCTGGCTCCATTTTGTCTATCAATTTGTATATTGGATGAGTCCCATGCTGAGAGGAGCAATGACAGAATCTCCCACCAGAAGTAGTACATGAGGGATGGACAAGCTGTTACACCATGAGCACAGGCGGGGGAGGGACACGCTGTTACATCCGATCCGTACACGTTGTGCCCCCACGCGGCTCCGCTCCTTACACCTCATACACACACAACTCTGCTCCGTACACCTCATACACACACGGCTCTGCTCCGTACACCTCATACACACTTAGCTCCGTACACCTCATACACAGGCGGCTCCGCTCTATACACCTCGTACACACACAACTCTGCTCCGTACACCTCGTACACACACAACTCTGCTCCGTACACCTCATACACACACGGCTCCGCTCCGTACACCTCGTACACACACGGCTCTGCTCCGTACACCTCGTACACAAGCGGCTCTGCTCCGTACACCTCGTACACACACGGCTCCGCTCCGTACACCTCGTACACACACGGCTCTGCTCCGTACACCTCGTACACACACGGCTCTGCTCCGTACACCTCGTACACACACGGCTCTGCTCCGTACACCTCGTACACACGGCTCTGCTCCGTACACCTCGTACACACGGCTCCGCTCCGTACACCTCGTACACACACGGCTCCGCTCCGTACACCTCGTACACACACGGCTCTGCTCCGTACACCTCATACACACACGGCTCTGCTCCGTACACCTCGTACACACACGGCTCTGCTCCGTACACCTCATACACACACGGCTCCGCTCCGTACACCTCGTACACACACGGCTCTGCTCCGTACACCTCATACACACACGGCTCTGCTCCGTACACCTCATACACCTCGTACACACACGGCTCTGCTCCGTACACCTCGTACACACACGGCTCTGCTCCGTACACCTCATACACACACGGCTCTGCTCCGTACACCTCATACACCTCGTACACACACGGCTCTGCTCCGTACACCTCGTACACACACGGCTCTGCTCCGTACACCTCATACACACACGGCTCTGCTCCGTACACCTCATACACCTCGTACACACACGGCTCTGCTCCGTACACCTCGTACACACACAACTCTGCTCCGTACACCTCATACACACACGGCTCCGCTCCGTACACCTCGTACACACACGGCTCTGCTCCGTACACCTCGTACACAAGCGGCTCTGCTCCGTACACCTCGTACACACACGGCTCTGCTCCGTACACCTCGTACACACACTGCTCTGCTCCGTACACCTCATACATACACGGCTCCGCTCCGTACACCTCGTACACACACGGCTCCGCTCCGTACACCTCGTACACACACGGCTCTGCTCCGTACACCTCATACACACACGGCTCTGCTCCGTACACCTCGTACACACACGGCTCTGCTCCGTACACCTCGTACACACACGGCTCTGCTCCGTACACCTCATACACACACGGCTCCGCTCCGTACACCTCGTACACACACGGCTCTGCTCCGTACACCTCGTACACACACGGCTCTGCTCCGTACACCTCATACACACACGGCTCTGCTCCGTACACCTCATACACCTCGTACACACACGGCTCCGCTCCGTACACCTCGTACACACACGGCTCCTCTCCGTACACCTCGTACACACACGGCTCCGCTCCGTACACCTCGTACACACACGGCTCCTCTCCGTACACCTCATACACACACGGCTCCGCTACATTCACACTGTAAATCCCTCCTGACCCCACACATAACCTTCACCTCATCCAGCACCATGACAACCCGAGGAGCTGGTCATGTGACCCCTGACTCCTCCCCTCCATGTGACATCATCACAGGTCCTGTAAGCACAGAGCAGCCATATATTAGGTGTGCGGCTCTGCAGGTGGAGGTATGTACAGGTCAGGGTCGGCTCCGGGTTTTCTAGTCTCTGTGGCCCCTTTAAAACATACTATGATTCATGATTATAATATAGAGGCTGCGTACTGTGTATATATAATATAGAGGCTGCGGACTGTGTACATATAATATAGAGGCTGTGGGCTGTGTATATATAATATAGAGGCTGCGGACTGTGTACATATAATATAGAGGCTGTGGGCTGTGTATATATAATATAGAGGCTGCGGCCTGTGTATATATAATATAGAGGCTGTGGATTGTGTACATATAATATAGAGGCTGCGGACTGTGTACATATAATATAGAGGGTGTGGGCTGTGTATATATAATATAGAGGCTGCGGGCTGTGTATATATAATATAGAGGCTGTGGGTTGTGTATATATAATATAGAGGCTGTGGGCTATGTATATATAATATAGAGGCTGCGGACTGTGTATATATAATATAGAGGCTGCGGGCTGTGTATACATAATATAGAGGCTGCGGGCTGTGTATATATAATATAGAGGCTGTGGGCTGTGTATATATAATATAGAGGCTGCAGGCTGTGTATATATAATATAGAGGCTGTGGGCTGTGTATATATAATATAGAGGCTGTGGGCTGTGTATATATAATATAGAGGCTGTGGGCTGTGTATATATAATATAGAGGCTGCGGCCTGTGTATATATAATATAGAGGCTGTGGATTGTGTACATATAATATAGAGGCTGCGGACTGTGTACATATAATATAGAGGGTGTGGGCTGTGTATATATAATATAGAGGCTGCGGGCTGTGTATATATAATATAGAGGCTGTGGGCTGTGTATATATAATATAGAGGCTGTGGGCTGTGTATATATAATATAGAGGCTGCGGACTGTGTATATATAATATAGAGGCTGCGGGCTGTGTATACATAATATAGAGGCTGCGGGCTGTGTATATATAATATAGAGGCTGTGGGCTGTGTATATATAATATAGAGGCTGCAGGCTGTGTATATATAATATAGAGGCTGTGGGCTGTGTATATATAATATAGAGACTGTGTATATATAATATAGAGGCTGTGTATATATAATATAGAGGCTGCGGGCTGTGTATATATAATATAGAGGCTGCGGGCTGTGTATATATAATATACAGGCTGTGGGCTGTGTATATATAATATAGAGGCTGTGGGTTGTGTATATATAATATAGAGGCTGCGGGCTGTGTATAATATAATATAGAGGCTGCGGCCTGTGTATATATAATATAGAGGCTGCGGACTGTGTATATATAATATAGAGGCTGCGGGTTGTGTATATATAATATAGAGGCTGCGGACTGTGTATATATAATATAGAGGCTGCGGGCTGTGTATATATAATATAGAGGCTGCGGGCTGTGTATATATAATATAGAGGCTGTGGGCTGTGTATATATAATACAGTTGTGGCCAATGCAATTCTGTCAGATAATACCCAGTTTCTTCCTGAAAATGAGTGCAATCATAAATTCTTTGGTATTATTATCTACGAAGACCCCCAGAACATAAAAATTAAGAATAATGAGGTCTTTTTAAAAACGTACGTTTTTAAATTTTTTTCTCATTTTTTGCTTGTTAGCATATGTACGATATTGGTAGTAGCTGTGTGCTGCAGAGACATATTTTTTTCTTGGTATCTATCCATCTATCTATCTATCTATCTATCTATCTACAGTATCTATCTATCTATCTATCTATCTATCTATATAGACCACACCTTGAGATGGAGATGTGGTGAACAGCCGTCTCGCCCATCTCTTTATCTGTTCACAAAAACCCGGCCCTGTTAAAGATAAATTAAGTTTCTCAGCATCTATGATACTGGAACATTACATCTGGGTTAATATCAACAAATTTAACAATTTGAATGATACACATCTCCCCTCTTATACTTAACGTGTGATCACCTTACTATATATATATCTATAAATTTATCACACCTATGTATTTATGTATACCTATGTCATATCTATCTGTTATCTATCTATGTATTGTCTATGTATTTTACATCTATTTATTTGTGCATCTGTCCATCTATTTTTTTTTTCATTTTATATCTATCTATCTATCTATCTATCTATCTATCTATCTATCTATGTATCTGTGTATATATTAAATATCTATGTAACAGACTAATAATGCAATGAATATACAGCATTCTCCCCGTACAATATATACATTATCATTAAATGTAATCAACCTAAAATATTTTTCTACACCACATTTCTTGTGAAAACCTTTGGACTATCTCTAAGCAAATATCCTTGTAAAGGGGTATCAAGAACTTGCACCTTGACGTTAGATCTCATTTTAACTCTAGAAAATGTAACATACAGTTGTCCATGACCAAAAACTGGCTCCGGTAGATATATGCCAACACGGTGTAGAGTTTGACCTTGTGACTTGTTTATAGTCATGGCAAAAGCTGGTTTTACTGGAAACTGTAGACGCCGAAGCCTAAATGGAAGACCTGTGTCTGAAGGACATAAATCAATGCGTGGAATAAACACTTTGTCTCCTTTTGCTGATCCACTGATGACTCTTGCTTTATTTAATTAGGTGGGAATGGAGTCCAGTAACAATAAGGCGAGTTCCATTACATAGACCATTTTTTGTATTTAGATTCCGAATTAACATTACAATTGTTCCAACTTTGAGTTGTAGTCTGTGGGATGGCATTCCTGATGACGTAAGACTATTTAAAAATTCAACTGGATAATGCTGTCGTTCATCTTCATTGTCTACATCCACTGTATCATCAGTGTTGTACAGCTTATACTCTCCAGGCATTCTATCCATCACATGGGAATTTAGCAGAGCCACATCATCGTGCTTGGGACAGAGAATTGCATGGGAAGAGGCTCTCTCAACACTGGTTTAGTCGTTCACTTCCATTTCAATGCGTTGTCCAAAAACATCAGTTACAATGCAGTCAGTGCACAACATGTCTTCTGGTATTTCAATAATATCTTCTCCAAGGTTGTATTCGTTGCTAAGTTCACCGTTACCAAATTTAAGAAGCCAATTGCTGTACTCTGGGTCTGAAGAACGCATGTTGTTAATGAGTTGGAGTTGACTAAACTGTTGCCAAAGATCAGCCATTTTTAAGCTGGACTCAATAACATCTGTTCTTGTTCCATTTGGAATGACTGGAAGGCATTGCCTAAAATCTCCACCAATGACAAAAACTTTACCTCCAAACGGAATTTCATTCTTTTCAGCAACGTTTGTAGTCATTATTTCACGCAGAAGTCTGTCAATTACGGTCAAAGCATATTTGAGTGCCATGGTGCTCTCATCAAGTATCAACAGAAGTGCGTTGTTTAACTGTTTTGCAGCAAATGTGTCTTGTTTTATTTTGGAAATGGAAATTTCGTTGACAGGAACTGGTATCCCAAAGAGTGAATGCATAGTGCGACCTCCTCGTAACAGATTTGCTGCAATATCTGTTGTAGCTGATGGCAATACGACTTTTCCCAACCCTCTAACGTGATTCATTAAAACTTCATATAGGTATGTTTTAGCACTGCCTCCTGGACCGTCAATAAAGAAACATTTTCTCCTTGCATCTGCTTGGCTTTCTATGGCACTCACAATAGTATCATATGCAATACGTTGCTGTTCATTTAAGGAGTTTATTTTCTGTGTTGCCAACAATCATCATACTCTGGAAGTTGTGGAACTTAAGTTGCAGGCTGTGGCAAATTAAAGTCTGAAAATGTTTTCCCATGCAGTAGCGATTAAAGCATTAGATGAAAGGTGGTAATTCGTTCGCTGCCGTCTGTCCGTTGGTTCCAAGAAATCCAAGGAATCACAAGATGTTAAAAGCAATACCTTCAATGTCTAATTTTTACGCGTTTCGTTGTACTTCAGACCACTTCATCAGAGATCCACAAAGGTTTACAGACATATACAAAAAACAGGCCCATGCAGTAGTAAGACATTTTGGACATCTCGCATTAGCATAAGATTGGCAATTTTGTCAATCTCCACTTTTGTTGTGAAGACATAAGCAGTAATCCTCGAATAGATGTTCTTTGAAATTTCTCCAAAGTTGAGCGGGATTTGTAGGTGGTCCAAATACACAGATGTAGGCAAACAATTGGCGAAGTTGCTTAGACATATGTAGGGTAACTGCATCTTCTAAAGTAAGTGTCCAAACAGTATCATCCAATAAAAGTACTAAAGCCAAAGCTTCAGCTTTAAATGTATCGTGCAATACTCCGTTAACTGTTTTCTAATAATAATAACTTGTAGCTCCTTTGACATGCAGCAGTAACAGTCGAAGGCAATATCTTACTTGATCCTTGAGACTAACAGTATACATACGTCCAATTATTTTGCTAACTCCTCGTCTTGGCTTCTAAGTTTCATTCCAAACGTAATGCTCTGGAATCTCGCGATACAAATACTGCCTCGCGTTGTCGTCACATTGGTTCAGCAAAAATCATTCCATTAACGTTGACATCGTGCTTAAAGTTTTTGAGACATTTTTGACTTGACAATTTTCAGAAATAAAGCTGTTGTTGATTAGGTAAATGGATAGCTAAACGTATAATGTGAATGCATTGGAAATGCAAATATCCTCTAAGCAGCTTCTGGAGCACTCGCATATCTTGAGTCAAGAAAAGTTGATGGTTCATTGTGATTGACTGTTGACTGTTGTATTTCAACATTAGCTTTGTCATGGCCCTTGTAGATGTACTTGAAAAGATATTTGACACTTTATTGAAGAGCAGATTTTTACGTTGAGGTGACAGTTGTAGCATTTTGATAAGTACGGGTTGCATGGGACTATCATTGAGTTATTTATAGTTTTTAATTTTGTGAATAATGTTATCAATGTGTGCTTGCCGGTGGGATGGGTAGCCATCCAAGTCTTTAACAGTGTGCTGTTTTAACTCCTTTGGAAAGCCTTTAGTACACTTGTCGTTTTCCATGCATGGACTTTTTGGGTTTGCTTCACTGCATGGACCATGACCCATATGAGAGATGACAATATCATACAGTTCAGGATATTTTTCTTGGTTAGGAATTTCAGCCACACTATGTTGTCAATTTCTTCCTCTGTACGAAACTTAGAATCCGCATCTAAGATAATAAGTATATGCGCATGCGGGAGACCTCGTTTCTGAAACTCAATGACGTGTACCATTGCTACAACTGTTCCAAAAAGGCCATTTTTTATGTCTTTCTAAGGGCTGGTGAGTTTGAGTCGAAATACAAGTGTCTGGCCTATGTTCCACTTGTTGCCAGGGTTCTAGATTTTCAGTAATTTCCGGCCATTTAGAATTACAAGTCATTGTCACAAAAATGTCAGTTCTTCCATACTTTGTGACTATTGCCATTGCATCTGGATAACGCTGTTGCATTTTGCGGGGGCTACCTTCAAACGACGACGGGAGAATTACTGTTTTTCCAATGGGAATTCCCTATTGAATTGATCGGTTTTGCAAATGTTCTTGAAGAACGAAGTAGTCTTCAACTTTAAGTTGTTTTTGGTTCATTAGTATAAAATTGAGGCGATTAGCTTAAATTTTAACGTATGCGTCGACTAAGGCTGCCTTCACATTTGCGTATGTGTCTGCATGCTAATGGCATGCAGACACAAACGCACTCAAAAGCAGGGACACTTTGATGTGTCCGCAGCGGATAATGTCCGCCTGCGGACACATTACTGTGGAGCCCGGCAGCCAATCAGCGGTGTCCGGGAGTGGAGATCAGCCCCGGAGATCTCCGCCCCCCGGCCGCTGGTAAGCTTTGTCGGCGGGGAGAACAGCTGATTTGACAGCTGTTTGAATCTTCCCGCGCCGACACCGAGAGGAGATGTTGGCGCGGGAAGATTCAAACAGCTGTCAGATCAGTTGTTTCTCCCCGCCGACATCGCTAGCAGATTACCAGCGGCGGGGAGGAGGACATCAGCAGAGCCTCAGCTGATCTCCCGGTGGCCGTCGGTGAGCTCCTGTGACATCACCGGCGGCCACCGGAAGATTTTTCAATGGTTCCGCAGCGTTCTCCTGCGCTGTCAAGTGCAGAACACTGCGGACCCATTGAAGACAATGCATGTTTTGTGCGCTTGGGGACGCTTGCTGATCTTCCAAGGTCCCCAAACGCACAAAAAAATGCAACTGGCTGCGTCCCGGGTGCGGACGCTGGACACCGGAAGGAGCAGATATCGTCCGCATCCGCATCCGAACGCAGCAAACGCCAGCACTATGCGTTCCTATGTTAAACATAGGAACGCAGTGCGCTTGCGTTTGTCTGCGTATGGGAACGCAGCATAAGCTGCGTTCACATACGCAAATGTGAAGCCAGCCTAAGTACTCTTGTGTCAGTTTGCCACTGTTTAAAATACAATTGAAGTAATTTCATGCAGACAAAAGGAAACTGTAGTACTGCAGTTGTGTAATTCGTCTTACAGTGGCTTGCTGGTGTAGGTTTTCATGCCACCCTTGATCACCTCTTGAAAAGAATAGCGGATACAGAAGAGCATCAAGGTTGCTGTGCAAAATGCTAATTTGCTGTGTCTTAGGAAGCAAAGGGTTGTTAAGGTTTGGCTTAAGTTGGACTAATATATCCTTTTGAAAAGGAGGCTCTCCATCATCGTTTTGAAAAACAACCTCACTTACACGTGGTTTGTTATAACGTTGGGGGATCTTATGTACGTTCTTGTTTAATTGCCATGACAATAGAAGGCAATTCAGTCCCATTTTGTATAGCCCTCTGTTGCTCCTCAGCTTCAATGTCTTTTAGCATAGGATATGCGGTTGCAAATGGGCTGATTTGTTGTAAATGTACGGCAATGAGATTCATCAGTTCAGCATTACACTTTCAGTTTCTTTCAGAATCATCCTTTGTTCTGTAGCCTCATTTGCATCAAGGATGTATAATTGTGCAAATTTTGGTGGTTGTCCTATTTTTGGGTAAAGTGTTCCAGTGCGGTGGTAGATCTGGCCATGAATTTTAAAACAATAAGGTCCAAATCCAGGGGGCGGTGCAATGTTTGCACCAAATGAAGCTAACGCATGAGAACTGTTGATGCTTCTGATATTGTCCATAAAATGTCTATTGTGTTGATGCTTTCCTTTCATCAATTGCTCTAACAGATCTGAGTAGTGACGTCTCGATAGCATAACTTTCCCTTTTTGACAGCATTGAGTAAACTTATTGTCACAGTAGTGTTGAATAATTGTCGTTTCATCATTTGTGACGTAACATGCAAGTTGTTGAATATTCTCCTCGCTTGCCTTAGTTGGTAGAGCATTCGTGTTGTATGAATGGCGCGAACATGTTGTTGTCTGTTTGCCCTGTCTTCTGGAAATTCATTCAGCCGACACTGTCTATGAGATTCGGCATCTTGGGCTTGTCTGGCAGCAGTTTGTTGTGGTGTCTCCTGTTGCCAACAACATCTGTGAGATGCTGCATCCTGGGCTTGTTTCACGGCAGTTTGTTGTGGTGTCTCTTGGTGTCGACATTGTCGTCACCTTGCTGCTTCTGCGGCTTTTCTGTCATCTTCATTGGCGTATTTGCGCTTACGACCAATTAAACCCGTTGAATAAACGTGACTGAAGTAGTTCAGACTGTCACTGACACAACGTGTGAAGTAAATGTGACTGAAGAACAGCACACTATGACTGACAGACCTTGTTAACAGGAGTGAAGTGTGTCACACTATGAGTGGACCTTGTAAACAGGAGTGAAGTGCATCACACTATGACTGACAGCCTTGTAAACAGGAGTAATCTGCGTCACACTATGACTGACAGCCTTGTAAACAGGAGTGAAGTGCGTCACACTGACAGCATTGTAAACAGGAGTGAAGTGTGTCACACTATGATTGACAGCCTTGTAAACAGGAGTGCAGTGCTCAGCTGTATTTTGAACATTTTGTAGGTCTCACCACCCCTCATTTTCAGCAAATGCAAAAACACATGCGTGTTCTGCAACATTTTGGGCTACGTTTGCAAAAATGCATGCGTTTTTGCATTTGCAGAAAATTAAATGCATTTTTGCATGTGTTTCCATTAAAAGCTATGGGGCCAAAAACACATGCATTTTTAGCGGTAAAAAGGCATAGAAACGCAAATGAAGGCAAGCGCAACCCAGCAATAGATGTGCAACAGACCTATGTCACGCTGCACCATCACTTCAGTCCGCTTAGTTTGGGCCCTATAGGCATGTTGTATTTCTTTATATTGAAATCTATATGTCTCTGGTATTACATATTCCTCGAAATCAGCAAAAGGAAGATCCGGCACCACAGGTTTCTCCATGCATTTATCTTTTATTTTTTTCTCTTCATAAGCTACATATGAATATGGGTATGCAGACCCTCCGCCTGACGCGTTTCGAGCGTCACTGCGCCGTTATTCATTGTCTATAAATAAGAGCGCAGTGACGCTCGAAACGCGTCAGGCGGAGGGTCTGCATACCCATATTCATATGTAGCTGTGCCGGATCTTCCTTTTGCTGATTTCGTTCAGGTGGTGCCGGATGCCGTACAGGCACACATCCTAGGAGCAACACGCTGAGTTGAAGCACTTCTCCCTTCCCTGCTCAATTCCATATTCCTCTCTCAACATTTAAAAGGTTTTCAATCTATCCCGACATAATAATTGCTACATACACATCACTCCTTTCCCAATCCAATTATCAAAATCTCCCATTTTCCCAAACTCTATAAGCTCTTCATTGTGCCAAATTGGAGAATATTTTGTGAGAATTGTATCCCTCTAATCGACTTAACCCTGAGCCAAAGCCTATGGATCAGTTCTAATGTAGGGTATCTCTGTCCCAGGCTCCTGAAGCTATTGGATCTAATCCCTGAAACAGACATCTCCATCCTGTCACAGACTTCACAATATTTTGTAACGACCAACACATTCCATCTCACCCCGTCCTCACAGATGCTGACATTGTACTGCAATAAAATATACCCACGGGTTAGGGAGTGCTAGACCCCCCTCATCTTTTGGTCTCTGTAGAGTTTCAACCTTTATTCTCGACTGTTTTTTACCCCAAACCAATTCACCAAAGAGAGTCCTATTCCCATGAAATCTCCTCTTAGGCAGCCAGGCAGGGCGTTGTGAAGCACATACAACAACTGCGGCATAAGAATCATCTTAATAAGGTTGGTTCTCCCCACAACAGATAGATACAGTTTACACCACGCCCCAATCTTTGCTTTGAACCTTTCCAGAAGTGGGTTGAGATTAAGCTCCACATACTTAGAAAGTGGGAGTGCCACCTGGATACCAAGGTATTTAAACTGGGTGACCAACCAAAGTTGACTCCCACTTTCGGCAATCAAACTGGGGTCAAATTCTGCGTCCACTGCCATTATATTACACCATGTTCCAAATTATTATGCAAATTGGTTTTAAGTGTCATAGGGTTTTTTTTTCTTCCAATGAGACCCATTGATGGTATTGTGTCTCAGGGTTCTTTGGATCACTGAAATCAATCTCAGATATCTGTGATAATTAGTTTGGCAGGTGAGCTCAATAAGAGGAAAACTGTATGTTCCACAATATTAAGCAGGCCACAGTTTTCAAGTAACATGAGAAAGAAAATGGATCTCTCTGCTGCCGAAAAGCAACTAATAATACAATGACTTGGAGAAGGGATGAACACAATAGATATTGCACGAGAACATAAGCGTGATCATCGTACTGTGAAGAGGTTTGTGGCGGATTCTCAGCAAAGACATGTTCATGCAGATAAAGGCACGAAGGAAGGTTTCTGCTAGGCAAGTTCATCGGATTAAGAGAGCAGCTGCTAAAATGGCCTTACAAACCAGCAAACAGATATTTGAAGCTGCTGCTGCCTCTGGAGTCCCTCGAACCTCAAGGTGTAGGATCCTTCAAAGGCTTGCTGTGGTGCATAAACCTACTATTCGGCCACCCCTAAACAGTGCTCACAAGCAGAGACGGTTGCTGTGGACCCAGACATACATGAAGACTAATTTTCAAACAGTCTTGTTTACTGATGAGTTCCGAGCAAACTGGATGGCCACCATGTCCCAACAAGACTGCGACGTCAGCAAGGAGGTGGAGGAGTCATGTTTTGGGCCGGAATCATGGGGGAACAGCTAGTAGGCCCCTTTAAGGTTCCTGAAGGTGTGAAAATGTCCTTTGCAAAATGTATAGAGTTTCTGACTGAGAACTTTCTTCCATGGTACAAAGAGCAAAAACGTGCCTTCAGGAGCAAAAACATCTTCATGCATTACAATTCACCATCTCATGCTGCAAAGAATACATCTGTGTCATTGGCTGCTATGGGCATAAAAGGAGATAAACTCATTGTGTCGCCACCATCTTCCCCTGACCTCAACTCTATAGAGAACCTTTGGAGTATAATCAAGCAAAAGATCTATGAGGATGTGAGGCAGTTCACATCAAAACAGCAGCTCTGGGAGGCTATTCTGACATCATGCTAAGAAATACAAGCAGAAACTCTCCAGAAACTCACAAGTTCAATGGATGCAAGAATTGTGAAGGTGAGATCAAAGAAGGGTTCCTATGTTAACATGTAACTTGGCCTGTTAGGATGTTTTGGAGTTAAATAGCTTTTTATTTCAGTGAATGTGACCTCCTAATGCTGCAAATTCAACAAATGAGCATTTCCAGTTCTTTACAACATATCAAATGTTTAGAAACTCTACTGTGCCTAATAATTTGGAACAGTGCATTTAGAGTTTTTTTTATATTAAAGATTATACTGTTATCATTGGGATGTTTCTTCAATAAAATTCAATGTATACTCTAACGGGAGATGACTTTTATTACACTGATTGTCATTTGCACCGACCATTCAGGAAAATCAGAGAAAAAGAACATTTGCATAATAATTTGGAACATGGTGTAGACTTATCCCAATTTACAGTCAAGCCAGACATTCCTCCAAAATTCTTCACTATCTCCATAGCATTCACCAAAGACTTTCTGGGTTTTTTTAGGAATAGGAGGATATCATCAGCGTATAATGCTATTTTCTCTTCAATGCTCCCATATTGGTAGCCTTTTACCCTGCCAGAGGTCCTAATTCTCACCGCGAGCGGTTCAATGGCCACTACATACAGCATTGGAGACAACGGGCAACCTTGTCTAGTGCCCCTGTGCAGTGCCAATTCTTCAGACAGTTCCCCATTTACTTTAACTTGAGCCGTTGGAGCAAAGTAAAGCAACCTCACCCAACACTGTCAATGCTTTCCGAGCGTCCAGCGAGGAAGAGTCCTCTCCATTTACATTGCACAGAGCAGAGCTATATGAATGGAGAGATATCATACAAGCCCCATACTGATGACAGAAGTTGTGTCCAAATGATCAATCTGCTCATGTCTATCTCTCCTGACTACGCACAATTGTTCTATTCGGGTGGTATTTCCGATGTTCTCTAAGTGAGAAGTGTTGAGACTTCTCTACCGGAGGTGTGCCAGATCATTCTCTCATCTGTCATCCTTTGTAGGGAGGCCCCCGAACCCACTTATGTTATATAGACAACCAATTCACTGTGACATGAGTGGTCTCAGCATATTTTAGTGGCATGGGAATCTTAAAGGAACAATAACACCAGGTTTTTGCCATCTCATCTGACAGCAGCATAGTGTAGAGACCCAGACCCTGATTCCAGTGATATATCACTTATTGAGCTGCTCAGTGTAGTTTTCATAAAATCACTGTTTAATCAGCTGGAGATTAACCTTGTAGGACTAATCAAGTAGTCCAGCATATTCATTTACTGCTAAATCTAAAGCAGAGAAAACAATAATTTTATCAAAATTACAACAAGCAGCTCAGTAAGTGACATATCGCTGGAATCAGGGTCTCTATCTCTACATTATGCTGCTGTCAGATGGGATGGCAAAAACCTGGTGACAGTTTCCCTTTAAGAAATAACTTAAACAGAATGTTGTAAAACATTAAAAATACAACTGCTCCTGGGTCCCAGTCAGTCTCTGTATTTCTTGGTCAGTCCCAAAGAACTTGTGATTCTTACAGCCAATCAGTTGCCAGAGCAGTGACCAACATAACCAGTGATTGGGATCATGGAGGAGATGTCTTAGCAATTCAACTTATGTTCCAGTCCGTACGAGACAGGAGAGAATAGAACATCTACACGTTCTATCTCCTGATATGTTTCCCCTTATTATCTCCAGTCATTGTATTATTACACAGGATCTTTATGATGTTACATCGTCATCTTCTCCCCATTCAGGTCCCTACAATATCGGATCCTCTCACATCTTCTATACAAGAGAATTCTCCTGATTGACCATCAAGGATGGATCTGGACAGGGACAAGATGGCGGAGAGGATCTTCCACCTCACCCTAGAGATCCTCTTCCTTGTTACTGGAGAGGTGAGAGATTGTGATGACAATGTCACATGACATCATTCTTATCTATGGACAGAATAACAGATGACAGAACTGGAGAGGTGAGGACTCTGGAAATGTCTGGAGACTGGAGATTTATTAATGTGTCTCTCCATAACCAGGATTACACAGTAGTGAAGAGCTCTAGTGATCTGTGCTGTCAGGACCCTGTGTCTGAGGGAAGAGCCCTGAGCCCAATCACGGGGCCTCCACCTCACCCCCTGATACATGAGGACATCAATGACCAGAAGATCCTACAACTCACCTACAAGATGATTGAGCTGCTGACTGGAGAGGTGACACTGCTGGGAATGCTGCTGCTGCTGGGACATTATACAGTAACGCTATGAAGGGATCGGGGGATGACAATGGTATCATTGTATGTGTCAGGTTCCTATAAGGTGTCAGGACGTCACCGTCTATTTCTCCATGGAGGAGTGGGAGTATTTAGAAGGACACAAAGATCTGTACAAGGACATAGTCATGATGGAGGATCCCCGGCCGCCCCTCACATCACCAGGTAATAGACAGGACTAAATACACACGGCCTATAATGATCTGTATGTAAAGAATGAATTCAGTCCTGTATGTGTCTCCTCCAGGTCTATCCAGTAAGAGGACAACACCAGAGAGATGTCCCCGTCCTCTTCTCCCACAGGACTGTAAACAAGAAGATCCCGATGTTCCTCCGGATGATCAGGTAGATGGAGAGAAGGTGTGATGAGATCTCCCTATGATGTGTAGACGGCTGTGAAGGTCTTGTGCTCAGTCTTGTTTTATCCTCCAGTATTCTATGTTTTATACTTGTGTAATGAGAACGGTGGAGATGGCAGATTACAGCTGATCATAGATGGGACTTCTCCATCTGTCTGTGACTTTTACAATCTTTGTTTCAGGGTGAAGATCTGACCCATATTAATACTACAGAGACATATGTGAGGGGTGATGAAGATCTGACCCATATTAATACTACAGAGACATATGTGAGGGGTGATGAGCGGTGTAAAGTGGAGATTCCTACATATGACTACCCAGGTGAGTAGTAACCACTAAATGCAGAGAAGTCGCAGATTATTCTCAGTCACCGGCTGTGTCTGCTTTATAGGTGGTGACGTCCGGCCATATCTTAATCATGTGATCCCCATTTTACTGCTAGACCACAATATTCTCCTCCCCCTGAAATTGTTGAAGTTAATTTGGGCATTGAAGGCCCTTTTTCTCTCGTAGACTGTGAGCCCTCGCGGATAGGGCCCTCTTCCCTCCTGTACCTGTATGACTTGACTGTTCACATATATTGTACTTGTCCTCGTCTACCCCTTCCTTATGGAATCTAATAGTGCTATATAAATAAATAATAATAATAATTGGGCATTGAAGGCCCTTTCTCTATAGACCTTTCATCCTGGAGAATCTTATTTACCTCCTGGAGTTAGATGATGCTGATCCTTACCTGCCCAGGTCTGTAAACTTCAAAACCAATTAACAGGGTACGTAGAATACACTGACAGGTTAGAAAATCACTTGAGGAAAAATATAATGATGGGCCTCTAAGAGAAAGCGGAGGGTAATGATGTTGTTACCTTCCTAGAATCCGGGTTTCTTAAGGTACCTTCATACGCCGAAACTTCGCCCTGACAGTAAGGCGATGTGTCGCTCCGGAAATCGCCTCACCCACAGCGGAAGCAATCCTGACGAATTCCATCACCGCTTCACATGCCGCAATTCCAAAGACAATGTGGGCGTACATGTTCAGCGCGGCGAGGAGATTGGCGTGCCGCAGTGGTTTACACCACGCCCCATACGCGCTCATTGGACAACACAACAGCGTTACGATTGGGCAGCCTGCTCTGGAAGGCTGGCTAATACATGACGCCATTGTGTGGTGGTGAACGGACAGCTCTTCAAATATGCTGCGGTGTCAAGTGACAGCCAATGGGAGCACAGTAGCTACCACCAATCATTTCAGACGGGGCGCAGACTCCAGCACGCTGAGGCACGCCTACGGGAAATCTTATAAGCAACGCTGTTTCCATCACTATCGCGTAATCACACACCACAACCCGGAAATATCGCCTTCATAATTGAGGCTGATTTCAGAGCAGTGCTCAGGCGACCGGCGACAGGCAATTTATCGCCGCAAAATTCCCCAATCACACGCCGCAACTGTGAGGCAATTTCACAGCGATTGCTCCGGAGCGACATATCGCCTTTAGGATTGCCAGGCGAGATTGCGGCGTGTGAACGTACCTTTATTGGATGAATCCCCTTCTCTCCCTTCTGTGCTGCTGAATGTGATCCAATGGTCCCTACAAGACCAGGTCCAGTCTTTCTGACCAATCCTAGCATTTATGATCGACAACATTAAATGTGCAGTGAGAGCCAAGAGTGAATTTCTAAACAATAAAAACAGATTTTCATTTATCCTGACTTCAATTTATTTTAAAAATTGGCTAAATTTAAAGAGAATTGGGATAAACCACACAAAAAACATTACACCTACAGCATGAAATATCTCTCAGCTGTGTGTGGTTGATGACTGTAATATACATTAATTCACGTCTGCAGGAGAAGATATTGACATGGTTCTAGCTCTGGTTTCATGGCATCACTCCACTTCAGAAACTTGATTATATTTTTGATTCTAAGGAATTTCAAAGCACTGGAGTGGGAGTCACTAATACTTTTTTTACTCTTTTTGTCATAGTAGCTGCAATGGTCAATCATAAATGAGTGTAACTCCAGTTGGAATCCTCCCTCCGAACATACGTTCTTGTTTGGGATGTAATACGTTTTTTATTCTAGGTCTTCTTTTTTAACAATTTTACTTTATATGTTATGTTTGATTGTGGTGGGATGGTCCTGCCTCACTTATGTGAGTCTGCAATTTTTTGGTAGACTTTAAGTAAAGGTCTCCATTGTCTCTGCCAAGTGCCCTATACACGGCCTATACACACGGCCTATAATTATCTGTATGTAAAGAATGAATTCAGTTCCTTTATGTGTCTCCTCCAGGTCTATCCAGTAAGAGGACAACACCAGAGAGATGTCCCCGTCCTCTTCTCCCACAGGACTGTAAACAAGAAGATCCCGATGTTCCTCCAGATGATCAGGTAGATGGAGAGAAGGTGTGATGAGATCTCCCTATGATGTGTAGACGGCTGTGAAGGTCTTGTGCTCAGTCTTGTTTTATCCACCAGTATTATATGTTTTATACTTGTGTAATGAGAACAGTGGAGATGGCAGGATTACAGCTAATCATAGATGGGACTTCTCCATCTGTCTGTGACTTTTACAATATTTTTTTTTTCAGGGTGAAGATCTGACCCATATTAATACTACAGAGACATATGTGAGGGGTGATGAGCGGTGTAAAGAGGAGATTCCTACATATGACTACCCAGGTGAGTAGTAACCACTAAATGCAGAGAAGTCACAGATTCTTCTCAGTCACCGGCTGTGGCTGTTTTATCGGTGGTGACGTCCAGCCATATCTTAATCATGTGATCACCATTTTACTGCTAGACAACAATATTCTCCTCTCCCTGAAACTGTTGAAGTTAATTTGGGCTTTGAATGCCCTTTTTCTCTCGTAGACTGTGAGCCCTCGTGGACAGGGCCCTCTTCCCTCCTGTACCTGTATGACTTGACTGTTCACATATATTGTACTTGTCCTCGTCTACCCCTTCCTTATGTAAAGCGCCATGGAATCTAATAGCGCTATATAAATAAATAATAATAATAATAATAATTTGGGCATTGAAGGCCCTTTTTCTATTTACCTTTCATCCTGGAGATTCTATCTACCACCTGGAATTAGATGATGCAGTGCAAAGCACTGAAGTGGGAGTCACTAATACTTTTTTTACATTATTTGTCATAGTAGCTGCAATGGTCCATCATAAATGAGTGTAAGTCCAGTTGGAATCCTCCCTCTGAACATACCTTCTTGTTTGTGATGTTTAATTGTGGTGGGATGGTCCTGCCTTACTTATGTGAGTCTGCAATTTTCTGGTAGACTTTAAATAAAGGTCTTCATTGTCTCTGCCAAATGCCCTAATTCTAAATTTAAGACACCTCTTTGCTTTAAGAAACTCATCAGGAGACTTCCAGTTCCGGCGCCCACATGAATGGTTGCTGAAGAGAGCTCCACACCCCCCCACACCTTTCCACACCTCCCTTTGCATTCCTGGTCCCCAGCACATACCATAGCGGCACCAAAGGCTGACGCAGGCGTGGCTCTGATGACTGCACACAGCAAATAGCGAAGTTCATAAACAGAAGTGGGGCTGCGGTAAGGAAGACCTCCCTTCTCACCAAAAGGACAGGCAGAGCTAAGATGGTGCCAGACACGCAGGAAAGTAAGAGGACCAACAGGCATTCAATGCATAGTACTTCCCAGCAGGACTCACAGCAGGGCCTAGAGCTGCAGCCATAGAAGAAGTAGGAGGGGATAGACAAGGGAGAGCAGGAGACAGAGCTGGACATTCTGTACAGAGCATTAGCAGCAGAAGTGGCAAGGCTGCTGGCACCTGAGATAAAAAGCACCCTGGAGCAGACAGTGACTGTCTCTCTGCAATGGATGAAAGCATCTATTACCCAACAGGTAGAAAACAGGCAGAAAAGAGGATAAGTGCAACAGAAGACAATATAAATAGACTCCAATCTGATTTGGGCAAAACTATTAAACTGAACCACCAATTGGCAGAAAAATTGACGACTTGGAGAACAGATCCAGGAGAAATAATCTCAGATTAATAGGCATCCCGGAGTCCATATCACCTAACATGCTGATGGACATTTGCAGAAATGAACTGCCTAACACACAGGGTATTGCGTGCTCATTGAAGGTGAAACGATCCCACAGGTTAGACCCACCGACACTACAATTGCAACAATCTCCGGCAGCAAGGCCCAGACCAGTAATGGTAAAACGTCTAGATTTCTTGGACAAAACTGACGTTTTATAGAACTACAGAAAAGTCAATTCACATATGACAATACGAGGCCACAAAGTTCTCATATTCAGTGACTATTCTGTGGAAGTGACTATAAAGAGCAGAGCATTCAGTGAGCTGTGCACGGAGCTGGTGTAAAGGAAAATTAAGTTTAATATGCCAATCCCAGCCACTCTGAAGAGCTTCTCACCGGGAGGAAGCATGGAGACATTTTGTTTTGCCCAAAGGGCGTGGAGATGTAAAGTGAATTCACTGGTGGAGTAGTGGTAGCTGAATACCCGATACAGCAATAGACTGGAAGGTATCTTCAGAAAACCAAGGGTATTTATTTAAGGAAATGGTTAAGAAAAAGGAAAAGTGTCTGAGGAGAGGACTGTCTGAATCACGACACTGAACTTTCCTGGAGGAGCAACCGGCGAGGAAACCTCTATACCGGAATAATCCCGGCACAGCCCCAGGAGGTCTAAATGCCACGAATCCAGGACCAGATGGGAGACTCGTACAGCTCATAGCAGTAGAGTTAGAAATACTAAGGAACGCTGGCTAAGTCAGTGGGATTCGAAATATGATGTGATCCAGGAGTAACGGACTGCCAGCAGAGGATTCTGTGGAGAGAGAGAAGTAAGTATACTGCAGAGCAAGATAAATAACAGTCTTCAAGTGCAGAGCAGGTGTGGGACCTGGACTCTGGCAAAGTTCCTAAGGAATGAACACGTTACCCAGGCACCTACCAAAGGGGGAAGAGACCGGCCCTACGGCTGAGGGTATGACACATTTGTGGCTTCAGATCAAGCGCACAACTTCATACAGCAAAATTTTTTTTGTTCAGAACAACATGCAAGCAGGAGAGAGAGAAGAAGGATTGGGAAACAGATGATGGAGCTAACAGAAGAGCGGAAACAAGATGTCTGGAGGAGACTTTTTGATCTGCAAACTTATTTCCTTGCCCCCAACGCCGGGAGGATTGCTTTATCATTTAATTAACTGGATTACTCAGAACTATTTTTTTTTTCATTATTGTTTTTTATACTGAATATGTGGGGATGCAGAGGGAGGGGAAACTGGTATTTGCAACCCAGCAAAAAGAGGTAATCAGGGTTGCAAAGAGGCATATGTAGAGGTCCCTAAATTACATGCGGGATAGAAGAGAAATCGTTATAGAGGGTAAGCTCTACGGGGTAAGGTGATTTAGATATGAGAGAGAGGAAGGAGGAGAAGTCGTGAATACTAGACGTCTGGGAGGAGAAGGAGGGAAGTAAGAGAAAAAACAGAAAAGGGTTTAAGTTACTGTTGTTCGTATTAGTTATAAGAAATGAAAATTGTGACATGAAACGTGAAAGGCTTACAATCCCCACATAAGAATGGCAGTACTGAGACACCTAAAAAGGTTGAGAGTAGATGTGACTATGCTACAGGAGACACATGTATATGAACGGGATTGTGATAGAATGAATAAATTGTGGGTGGGGGAGGTGTATGGGTCCCAAGCTAAAACCAATATGGCAGGGGTAATGGTTTTAATCCATAAGCAGGCAAACTGCAGAGTAATAAATCCCAAAACAGACACAGAAGGAAGGGTGCGATCACTATTATTAGCCTAATTGGAAGGTTCAACTGATAAATGTTTATGCCCCTAATGAAAATAACAAACACTACTTTATAGATCTGGAGAAACTATTACTGGAGGAGACGGAAAGAAACGTCATAGTAGGGGGCAGGGCCGGACTGGGACCAAAAAGCCGCCCTGGAAAACAAGCTCCACAGCCCACATACTATATCACCCATCAGCGCCAATCAGTGAAATTTGCTTTCGCGTTGTTATGGCCTCATCTCTTTCTCAAACGAGTTATCTGAAGAGCCACATGTGAATGGTGCAGCAGAGGGAAATCAACCGCAGCTCCATTCACATGTTACTCTACCAAGCCACATTTCTCAGGATTGTGGGGTCCCAGCTGTCACATACACAGCGAAGGGCAAGTCATCACCTATACAGAAGAGAAGTGATGACTTCTATATTTGGGATAATCAATTTAAACAACAGTTAAATGCTGAAAATCAAAGTCCAATACCGCCTCTCTGACAACACGACAGGAGAAGTGGTACTGTGCAGTGTGTATATACAGAATAATACAGACACTGAGGATTACACCCAGTATACAGGACAGGAGAAGTGGTACTGTGCAGTGTGTATATACAGAATAATACAGACACTGAGGATTACACCCAGTATACAGGACAGGAGAAGTGGTACTGTGCAGTGTGTATATACAGAATAATACAGACACTGAGGATTACACCCAGTATACAGGACAGGAGAAGTGGTACTGTGCAGTGTGTATATACAGACTAATACAGACACTGAGGATTACACACAGTATACAGGACAGGAGAAGTAGTACTGTGCAGTGTGTATATACAGACTAATACAGACACTGTGGATTACACCCAGTATACAGGACAGGAGAAGTGGTACTGTGCAGTGTGTATATACAGAATAATACAGACACTGAGGATTACACCCAGTATACAGGACAGGAGAAGTGGTACTGTGCAGTGTACATATACAGAATAATACAGATACTGAGTATTAGACTCTGTAGACAGGAGAATTATACTCCGCATACCCAGGAGGCTGTGCTATATAGATAGGAGACTGTGGTACATAGATAGCAAAGACTCAGCCAGATCGTAAAGATGGGGAAAGATGAAAGGTGGAGGCAGAAAGTCCAGTACTGGGCGCAGAGAGGAACAGAATCCATGGAGGCATCGGGAAGAACAGAGCGCAAACTCTGCCCGCAGGAAAACATTCTGATGCTGCACATTACAGACTGCGGGTTCTGTGCACATTACACACTGCGGATTCTGTGCACATTACACACTGCGGATTCTGTGCACATTACACACTGCAGATTCTGTGCACATTACACACTGCAGATTCTGTGCACATTACACACGGCGGGCTCTATGCACATTACACACGGCGGGCTCTATGCACATTACACACGGCGGGCTCTGTGAACATTACACACTGCGGGCGGTATGCACAGTACACAATGCGGGCTCTGTGCACAATACACACTGCAGGCTCTGTGCACATTACACACTGCGGGCTCTGTGCACATTACACACTGCGGGCTCTGTGCACATTACACACTGCGGGCTCTGTGCACATTACACACTGCGGGCTCTGTGCACATTACACACTGCGGGCTCTGTGCACATTACACACTGCGGGCTCTGTGCACATTACACACTGCGGGCTCTGTGCACATTACACACTGCGGGCTCTGCACATTACACACTGCGGGCTCTGCACATTACACACTGAGGGCTGTGTGCACATTACACACTGCGGGCTCTGCACATTACACACTGCGGGCTCTGTACATTACACACTGTGGGCTCTGTACATTACACACTGTGGGCTCCATGTACATTACACACTGTGGGCTCTGTACATTACACACTGTGGGCTCTGTACATTACACACTCTGGGCTCTGTACATTACACACTCTGGGCTCTGTACATTACACACTGCGGGCTGTATGCACATTACACACTGCGAGCTCTGCACATTACAGACTGCGGGCTCTATGCACATTACACACTCTGGGCTCTGCACATTACAGACTGCTGGCTCCATGTACATTACACACTGTGGGCTCTGCACATTACACACTGTGGGTTCTGTACACATTACACACTGCGAGCTCTGCACATTACACACTGAGGGCTCTGCACATTACACACTGCAGGCTTCGTGTACATTACACACTGCGGGCTCTGCACATTACACACTGCGGGCTCTGCACATTACACACTGTGGGCTCTGCACATTACACACTGTGGGCTCTGCACATTACACACTGCGGGCTCTATGCACATTACACACTTTGGGCCCTGCACATTACAGACTGCTGGCTCCATGTACATTACACACTGTGGGCTCTGCACATTACACACTGTGGGCTCTGCACATTACACACTGTGGGTTCTGTACACATTACACACTGCGGGCTCTGCACATTACGCACTGCAGGCTTCGTGTACATTACAGACTGCGGGCTCTGCACATTACACACTGAGGGCTCTGCACATTACACACTGAGGGCTGTGTGCACATTACACACTGCGGGCTCTGCACATTACACACTGCAGGCTTCGTGTACATTACAGACTGCGGGCTCTGCACATTACACACTGTGGGCTTGGCACATTACACACTGTGGGCTCTGCACATTACACAGTGCGGGCTCTGCACATTACACACTGCAGACTGTATACACATTACACACTGCGGGCTCTGTACACATTTTGGAGTGCTGGTGTATATCTTGTATACTCAGCACTATATTGTATATACAGGTCCACACTATATATATATATACAGTATATAAGCACACTAGTAGAGCATGTAGTGTGGACCTGTATATACTATGTAAAGACAGACAGAAAGACACTCAGACAGACACAGATATGATACTCACACAGGACCTGTCATGATGTCACATGGAGGGAAGTGTCACATGATCAGCTGAGGTGGGAGGGCCTGGTAACTGCACCTTTCATCCTGATTGGTGTGAGAGGGTCCCTGCTTTAGGGAACCAGCCCCGCCCCCTTCACGTCCGTGGCCCCGCTCCCTGCATGACGTGCCCGCTCGGTGGCAAATGATTTAAAGCGGCCAGAGGCCACACACTTCTGGCCTCACACCTCTGGCAGTGTGCAGCCAGAGGAGCGGGAGGCCCACGCACCACATTAGTGGGCGGCCCATAGGGAAAAGTCCCGCACCTCCCGCCTTTCAGTCCGGGCCTGGTAGGGGGTGACTTTAACTCCATAGTTATCATTAGGGAAGACAGAACACTTGGGGAAAAGGAGTGTAGTGTGGATAGATCACAAGTCATAGTGTTGGCTCCCCTATTGGAACACACTAAATTAATTGACATATGGTGAAATGCTAACCCAACAGGTCATAAATGCACCCACTTTTCACATGTGCATAAGACATGGTCCAGAATAGACTATTTCATTGCTCATTTCAGATCAATCACCACTAGTACTCTCATTAACTGATATCTTCCCAAAGGGTATGGACGTTCTGCAGAGATTTACCACCTTTCTAGCACAGGACGAAAATTTCAGGCAAACCTGAAGGGATGGTGGTTAGAATATCGTCAGGATAATGATGAGCACGAGGACGATCCACATTTATGTTGGGATGCAGGGAAGGCGGTCATGCGAGATGGAATAACAGGATACATCAATGCAAAAAAGAAACAAGAAGCATAAAAGGAAGCCAACAAGAAGACAAGACAGCTTACACAATTATATTAGTGATCCCTCACTGCTCAGTCAGGATAAATGGTTGGAATCCAAAACTAAATTTGAGATGTGGTTACATAGAAAGAAGCAATAAACCGGACAACAAAATACAGACAGGTTTTTCAGCTATGGGAACAAAACAGAAGCACTATTAGCAAAAATTGCAAAGGGGAAGACAACGAGCACCTTTATTTCTAATATACAAAACGCTGAGATGATCACCCATAAAGACCCAAAAAAGATAAATGAAGTACTGGCAAGATATGATGGAAAAATATACAAAAGATCTGCAACAGAGAAAGGCAAGGGGAAAAGCTCCCTCAAAAATCTACAACTCCCTAAAATGAGGAAATTACAGAGCGAACATCTTAATGCTCCGGTGGGGCTCATGTAGACCTATCTCGTTAATAAATCAAGATGTAAAAATTCTGTCTAAAATATTAGTAGATAGGTTAGTGACAATACTACTATCCCTTATAGTGCCCCACCAGGTAGGATTAATTAAGGGCAGGGCAGCAATCTTTAATATTAGGACAGTATTGTCAGTTCAGCACAGTACTAGGAGAGCAAATATGCAAATAGAGTCTGTGGAGCCTCGTTTAGGAGTCTCAAACACAGGACTAGCCTGATATCCCTCCAGGGAAGGACCTAGCCAAGGGGTGGCTCCTTGCGGAGAACACCATAACCACCATACTAAGTAGCCCTTTCAGTCAATATCCAGCTCTTTACGAGTTTAAAGAAATGACAAGATCCGTGAATGCTTCGTGGTATTAGGAAAGCGGGCCTGATAGACCGGATTTCAGGCTTGCGGATGATATGCTACTACAGGGTGGGCCATTCATATGGATACACCTAAATAAAATGTGAACGGTTGGTGATATCAACTTCCTGTTTGTGACACATTAGTATATGAAAGGGGAAAACTTTTCCAGATGGGTGGTGGCCATGGCAGCCATTTTGGATCCAACTTTAATTAGGTGTATCATTATAAATGGCCCACCCATAAAAATGGCCCACCCTGTATTTCTAGCTGACCTAGAAAGTCAGTTGGTGAAGGTTCTGGATAGACTGGCTTACCTTGGGTCCTTCTCGGGATACAAAATTGTCAACAAGTGTCAACTGTTATATCTTAGAAGACTGAATATTAAAATAATATCAAAATTAGAAGCAGCCCTGACCCCACAGCATATAGGTTATCTGGGAATTAAAATAGGAAAATAACCTTCATCATTATATTGACTTAATTATTCACATCAGACAGAGAGATAGTCAGAGAGCTACATAGGTGGAAAGATCTGAATTTGTCACTGTTTGGAAGAGCTCATATTTTAAAGATAAGTTTCTCGAGATTTCTCTACCCAATGCAGAAAATACCGTTACTATCAAAACATGGTGACATAAAGAGACTACAATATGCTTTTGTGAGGTTTCTTTGGCAGGGAAAAAGGCCAAGAATCTCATATAATAAACTGTCTGTACAGAAGGGGAGGGAGGAATCCAGATGCCATTGATAAGGCCATATAACTTAGTAGCCCTGAGAAGGCATATAAGAGACAAGGTACTTTTCACATCTTGATTTAGAAAAGGAACTGGTGAGACCATTAGACCTTAAAGTAATGTTATATATAAAGCAAGCAAACTCCCAACTGTTGTGAAGCTCAGCTGCTTAATCAAGGACACTATAGGGACCTGGAGAGCACTGCGAAGAACTTACACCCTTTCATACACCTTATCGAAACACATGCCTATATGGCAAGACGGGGAAACAAAACAAAGTATTCCAGGAAGGGCTCAGAGAAGCTGGGGGATCTGTTTGAGGGAGAGGAAGGGAGAGTTTACTCATGGCAAGAGTTTGCGGAACAGTATAGAATCGGAGAAAACCGGATACTACAGTTTAGGGTAAAGCCACACTGGCGTATGCGTAATCGGAGCGATTTAGATGGATGACAGTCGCAACGCGATTATCACACCCATACAATGGTAAATCTCCTGCGATATACACGTGCAATCGCAGTATGCTTTGACATGTTAATAGGCCAAGGGGTGAATCAGTAAATCCCTATCACCAATCTACATAAAAATTAGAGACAACTCCAAATGAAATGGAAACCAATAATTATTCTCAAATGGGAACAAGGGGAAGAAGAGTCAGAAATACATCACAATGTACTGAAAGGATGGGGAACAGCACAGAAAGCTATAATAAATGAGCAATGGAGAAAAATGTAATTTAAGATAATACTCAATGCAATTTATACATTTGACTCCTAGCAGGAGACCTGCACATTACTTACCTGCATGTGCAAAATGTAACCTCCCGAAGGCGGACATGATGCCCTGTATATGGGAATGTGCCAGAATACAAAGAGTACGTGAGGAAACGATAAATTATATAAGGAAAATTAGAAAAATAACAAAAAGATATTCCAACTTGTGAGTGTTTATAGCGAAAAGGATAAAGGAAATGTGTATATACCTATAATAATTCATTCAGTACGCCTGGTGGTAAAAAAATGCATTCTCTGACATTGGTTAGACTCCAGAACACCAGAAATTATAGAGATAATAACAATGAAAATATTGATGACACATGATAAGCTTGACACAGAAAGCCGCAAAGAAACAGCAACAGAGAGAGTGAGAGGGAGAGAGAGAGAGAAAGAGACAGAGAGAGAGAGAGAGAGGGAGAGAGAGAGAGACAGAGAGGGGGAGAGAGAGAGAGAGAGGGGGGGAGAGAGAGAGAGAGGGAGAGAGAGAGAGAGACAGAGAGAGAGAAAGAGACAGAGAGGGGAGAGAGAGACAGAGAGAGAGAGAGACAGAGAGGGGGAGAGAGAGAGAGAGAGAGAAAGAGACAGAGAGGGGGAGAGAGGAGAGGAGAGAGAGAAGAGAGAGAAGAGACAGAGAGGAGGAGAGAGAGAGAGGGGGGAGAGAGAAAAGAGATGGAGAGAGATGGAGAGAGAGAGAGGAGAGAGAGAGGGGGGCTTTTCACCAAATCAAGGACGTTTATTGAGGAAAATAACAGCCAGAAATCTCATTCACATGAAAACCTTTAGGGTTTTAGAAAAAGACTTTCATACAGTGAGAGCATCTAGGGGGAAACTATTGGTAAACTGAGATAATGTCATAAGATAAGAGAAGATAGGGTGGTTATGTTTTATATATGGTCAATATGGGCACGTTGCTCATAAGTCATGTTTGAAAAATTATTGAGACAGAAAAAAATGCACTCACCCCACAGGGACACACAAACATACTCACCCTATAGGGACACATGCACTCACCCTACAGGGACACACACACACCACAAAGGGACACACACAACACAGACGAAGATGTGCACAAATCGCCTCATACATGTGCTATCTTTAATTTCCAAAAATAAACATCTGTTTAAAAACAGCCAATGTGCAACACATGAGCTGTCTATTATGTGTAAGTGTGAGGTAATATATACTGCCCGGCCGGGGGAGGGTTTACTGTTGGCTGGAGATTTATCAGGCTGCCTATAGCAACCAATCACAGCTCAGCTTCTATTTTGCTACAGGTCATTAATATGACATATTCAAATTCTATTTTGTTATAGCTAACAGCAGTTATTTATTAACCCGGGCGTAGCCGGGTAGTACAGCTAGTCTAATATATAAAGCTGAATGTGTGTGTGTATGTATGTGTGTGTGTATGTCCGAGATTGGCATCTGCACCGTCGCAACTACAGCCACAAAATTTTGCACAGTCACACGTCTGGACCACAACAGCATCATAGGCTATGTTGTGAGGAAAAATTTTAATCCCGCGCGTTCAAATTCACCAAACAATTTTGCCCCTATCTACATAATGGGGAAAAAGTGAAAGGAAAAGTGTTGGAGGCAAATTGACAGCTGCCAGATGTGAACAAGGGGGACTTAAAGAATGAGAGCAATGGCGCCAAAGAGTGTATACCATACAGTTGCTAAGGTGGGGCCCCGACATAGGATACTCACCACACACGGGGATATGAGCATACACACAAAATGCACCACACACTACAATGTGCTTGAACACATATACCACCCTCACCACACATTTCACCACACATACACTAACCTCGCCACATAATCGCACTAAAACACACACACGTCTGGTATTATCCTTCAAAAATATAAATCTGATTAATAAGCAGCAAAACTACAAGCAAAACAAATGTACCATATCTAATGTATAAAGCTGAATGTGTGTATGTGTGTGTGTATCTCCGGGATTGGCATCTACACCGTCGTAACTACAGCCACAAAATTTTTCACAGTCACACGTCTGGACCCCGAGAGCGTCATAGGCTATGTTGTGAGGTGAAATTTTAACCCCGTGCATTCCAGTTCACCAATTTTGGCCCTATCTAAATAATGGAGAGAAAGTGACCGTTACCAGCTGACAGTTGTGAATGAGAGGGGCTTAATGACAGCTCCAAAGACTAACAGCATATACCAGCATATAGTCACTAAGGTGGGGCCCTGACATGGAATATTCACCACGCACGGGGACATGTATACACACCACATGCACACAAAGAGTAACAGCTAAGGTGGAGCCCCAGCATTGGATACTCACCACGCAGCCGAACACAAACACACACACCACAAAGAGACAAACACAACACAGAGACACACACCACACTGACACTCCCCCCACCCCCACCGCAGGGACATACACACCCTATAGGGACACATGCACTCACCCCACAGGGACACACAGACCACAGGGACATACACACATACACACCCCATAGAGACACAGAGACACACACCCCACAGGAACACACAGACCCCATAGGGATGGACACACACCACAGAGACACCCCTCCCCCCACATGGACACACACCACAGGGACACCCCTCCCCCACAAAAGGACACACACCACAGGGACCCCCCACAGGGACACACGCACACCCCAGGGACACACACACCCCAGGGACACACACACCACACAAGGTATAGCGTAATGGCTAAAAGTGTATAAAGCTAATGCAAATTTGGATGAGGAAAATGCATAAATGCAGAAACTGCTAAGGATAAACATAGGATAAATGAGAATTTTAGTTAATGTAATGCATTACATATAAGCCCGATAACCAGCTTCAAGGTATTCTCATATCTATCGGGTCCTACCGTATGCCTCTATCTGCGGTGTGAAAAAGCATTTGAGGATGTAAGTGCCTCTTGGTGCATTTTAAAACCTGCGTGTATGGGAGTGGTTGAAGACTTGATAAAAGAAGAAAATGAACCAGATGGTAAAATGGTCTGGCTATCGGGTAATGTAGGGTGCTCAGTCAAAAAACGCAATAATATTAACAAAATGACGAACACACCTATAAGTGTAGGTGCTAGCAAGAAAAAAAACATTATTGTATACGTGTAATCGGCTGCACACTACACACTATAAGATACAAGTATATAAGGTATAACGTAATGGCTAAAAGTGTATAAAGCTAATGCAAATTTGGATGAGGAAAATGCAGAAACTGCTAAGGATATACATAGGATAAATGAGAATTTTAGTTAATGCAATGCATTATATATAAGCCTGATAACATGCTAACATGTTTTTCTTGCTAGCACCTACACTTAGAGGTGTGCTCGTCATTTTGTCAGACTCCTCAATTTCCCTGACTAAGACTCCGACCCCCTCATACATAAATATATATATATATTCTAGGTTCTTCAAAGTAGCCACCTTTTGCCTTGATTACTGCTTTGCACACTCTTGGCATTCTCTTGATGAGCTTTAAGAGGTAGTCACCGGAAATGGTCTTCACTTCACAGGTGTGCCCTGTCTGGTTTAATAAGTGGGATTTCTTGCCTTATAAATGGGGTTGGGACCATCAGTTGTGTTGTCCAGAAGTCTGGTGGATACACAGCTGATAGTCCTACAGAATATACTGTTAGAATTTGTAATATGGCAAGAAAAAAAGCAGCTAAGTAAAGAAAAACGAGTGGCCATCATTACTTTAAGAAATGAAAGTCAGTCAGTCCGAAAAATTGGGAAAACATTGAAAGTATCCCCAAGTGCAGTTGCAAAAACCATCAAGCACTACAAAGAAACTGTCTCACATGAGGACCGCCCCTGGAAAAGAAGACCAAGAGTCACCTCTGCTGCGGAGGATAAGTTCATCTGAGTCACCAGCCTCAGAAATCGCAGGTTAACAGCAGCTCAGATTAGAGACCAGGTCAATGCCACACAGAGGTCTAGCAGCAGACACATCTCTACAACAACTGTTAAGAGGAGACTTTGTGCAGCAGGCCTTCATGGTAAAATAGCTGCTAGGAAACTACTGCTAAGGACAATCAACAAAAAGAAGAGACTTGTTTGGGCTAAAGAACACAAGGAATGGACATTAGACCAGTGGAAATCTGTGCTTTGGTCTGATGAGTCCAAATTTGAGATCTTTGGTTCCAACCACCGTGTCTTGGTGCAACGCAGAAAAGGTGAACGGATGGACTCTACATGCCTGGTTCCCACCGTGAAGCATGGAGGAGGAGGTGTGGTGGTGTTGGGGTGCTTTGCTGGTGACACTGTTGGGGATTTATTCAAAATTGAAGGCATACTGAACCAGCATGGCTACCACAGCATCTTGCAGCGGCATGCTATTCCATCCGGTTTGCGTTTAGTTGGACCATCATTTATTTTTCAACAGGACAATGACCCCAAACACACTCCAAGCTGTGTAAGGGCTATTTGACAAAGAAGGAGAGTGATGGGGTGCTATGCTAGATGACCTGGCCTCCACAGTCACCAGACCTGAACCCAATCGAGATGGTTTGGGGTGAGCTGGACTGCAGAGTAAAGGCAAAAGGGCTAACAAGTGCTAAGCATCTCTGGGAACTCCTTCAAGACTGTTGGAAGACCATTTCCGGTGACTACCTCTTGAAGCTCATCAAGAGAATGCCAAGAGTGTGCAAAGCAGTAATCAAAGCAAAAGGTGACTACTTTGAAGAACCTAGAACATAAGACATATTTCCAGTTGTTTCACATTTTTTTTATTAAGTATTTAATTCCACATGTGTTAATACATAGTATTCAGTGTGAATCTACAATTTTCATAGTCATGAAAATAAAGAAAACACTTTGAGTCAGAAGGTGTGTCCAAACTTTTGGTCTGTACTATATATATATGTATGAGGGAGTCGGAGTCTTGGTCAGAGAAATTGAGGAGTCTGAGTTGGAGGTTCGGCATACTGACTCCACAGCCCTGCTCAAAACTGTGATACCCCACAATAAATAACATTTACTGTATTGCTACTTTAGGTCGGCAGCAATTTTTCCAATATCTCCTTTTATTTTTCCAGCATCCTCTTATTTTTTAGGACAATAGAAGGCTTAAGGCCCCGTTACACGTAGCGATATCGCTAATGTGTGAGATGCCGTAGCGACCAGCGATGAGCTCGCTGATCGCTGCGGAATGGCCAGGACCATTTTTCGGTCACTGGTCTGCCGCTGTCACGCATGCATCGGCATGTGTGACAGGGGCAACGATCAGCGATCCCCAGCCTGCACCCGACACCCTGAACGATCCAAGCGATCGTTTGGTGTCGGCGCATCGCTGGGTGATCACTGGTAAGTATGCCTGTGTGGCAGCTCATCATCGAGTACATAGTGATGTGCCAGCGATTCCGATCGCAACATCGCTATGTGTAACCCGGCCTTTACAGTTTTAGCAATAAGTGTTTATATTTTCAATTAAATCTAGAAAGCCTATTTTTGGGTAACGAATCCGTTGTGAAATTGCTGTGATTGGCCTAGATGTTAGAAAATGTTTTCTCCTTAGTATCAAAAATCACATTCAGGAATTAAAATTAAGTGGAATGGAAAAATTATTTTTTACTAAAATGTTGATGTAGCCACCATTTTTTAATTTTCATAAAGAGTAGAAGTAAACAAATCCACCTTAAAACTTATATTCCAACTTCTGAATCTGACAATGCCCGATATACGGTTGTGCTCTACTGTCTGGGCACATGGCAGAGCTCAGAATGGAAGGAGCCAATTAGGGATTAGAAAAAGAGAATTTACTGGAATAGTTTCCAGTTCCAATGTAATGGGAGCGCTGTTTGTGGTCACCTGGCCGCTCAAAGATGGCTACCACAAACAGGCTGGACACTATCTACTCCACTCTAGATCCCAGGGATTGTCTTTCCCTTCACCCTTTAACCCAGGGGTGGGGAACCTTTTCTCTGCAAAGGGCCATTTGGAAATTTAGAATATCATTCGCGGGCCGTATAAATTCGCGCACCGGTACAAGGTGGCCAGAGGCGCACGGGTACATGGGGGCCAGAGGCTCACAACACACGGGTACACGGGGGCCTGAGGCACACGACACACGTGTACACGGGGGGCCAGCCTCCCTGTCTCCCCCACAGCCTCCCTGTCTCCCCCACAGCCTCCCTGTCTCCCCCACAGCCTCCCCCACAGCCTCCCTGTCTCCCCCACAGCCTTCCTGTCTCCCCCACAGCATCCCCCACAGCCTCCCTCACAGCCTCCCTGTCTCCCCCACAGCCTCCCTGTCTCCCCCACAGCCTCCCTGTCTCCCCCACAGCCTCCCTCACAGCCTCCCTGTCTCCCCCACAGCCTCCCTGTCTCCCCCACAGCCTCCCTGTCTCCCCCACAGCCTCCCTCACAGCCTCCCTGTCTCCCTCACAGCCTCCCTGTCTCCCCCACAGCCTTCCTGTCTCCCCCACAGCATCCCCCACAGCCTCCCTGTCTCCCCCACAGCCTCCCTGTCTCCCCCACAGCCTCCCTGTCTCCCCCACAGCCTCCCCCACAGCCTTCCTGTCTCCCCCACAGCCTCCCCCACAGCCTCCCTTTCTCCCCCACAGCCTCCCTGTCTCCCCCACAGCCTCCCCCACAGCCTCTCTGTCTCCCCCACAGCATCCCCCACAGCCTCCCTGTCTCCCCCACAGCCTCCCTCACAGCCTCCCTGTCTCCCCCACAGCCTTCCTGTCTCCCCCACAGCATCCCCCACAGCCTCCCTGTCTCCCCCACAGCCTCCCTCACAGCCTCCCTGTCTCCCCCACAGCCTCCCTCACAACCTCCCTGTCTCCCCCACAGCCTTCCTGTCTCCCCCACAGCATCCCCCACAGCCTCCCTGTCTCCCCCACAGCCTCCCTCACAGCCTCCCTGTCTCCCCCACAGCCTCCCTCACAGCCTCCCTGTCTCCCCCACAGCCTCCCTGTCTCCCCCACAGCCTCCCCCACAGCCTTCCTGTCTCCCCCACAGCCTCCCCCACAGCCTCCCTGTCTCCCCCACAGCCTCCCTGTCTCCCCCACAGCCTCCCTCACAGTCTCCCCCACAGCCTCCCCCACAGCCTCCAGCAAAACTTGAAAGCTGCTCAACACTTTATAAATAGAGAACAAAAAATAAATGCCAAGAGCAAAGCCATCACAACAATGACAAAGACACCAAAGATGATGCTTCAGAAAAAACACTGACAACATTGTCCAGACACCTCTTCCCATAGCAAACTCGCAACAGATATGCCGGTGTTCAGAAGACGTACATATACCTTTAGAACAGGGCTGTGGATGCGGAGCAGGGGTGCCGGAGCCCGGAGGGCACATCTGCAGGACGCTGCCTGCGAGGAGTAGCTGCGGGCCTGCGGCAGCTAGCGGTGGGCGCCGCCATGTTCTTTGTGGCCGGCGCCCACTAACAGTACAGCCGGTCGGTGGAAGCTGAGACTTCAACAAAATGGCCGCGGCTAATTGGAGACCGCGGCCATTGTGTAGAGGTCTCAACCTCTATTGACCTGCTGTACAGTTAGTGGGCGCCAGCCACAAAGAACATGGCGGCGCCCACCGCTCCCTGCCGCAGCTTCTCCTCGCCAGGGCCGGGCGGCGGTCGATCGCCTAGCTGTCTCCCCCACAGCAATCCCACCCCTAGCCTCCCTGTCTCCCCAAGCCTCCCTGTCTCCCCCACAGCCACCCCCACAAATACCGCCTCCCTGTCTCCCCCACAGCCTCCCTCACAGCCTTCCCTGTCTCCCCCAC